>RCNN01000114.1:0-98370 GCA_003667245.1 Heterostelium multicystogenum | reverse complement strand
GGTTGGGATGGCATCATCATTGTTTTCTAACTGTTGATCATGACTATTATTGTCTTTAAATTGCTTATCTATTGATTCAGTATCTACAACCATTTGACTAAACCTTGAATTCTTTTTGAGATTATCTTTGTCCATGTCTTTTTCAATATTATCTTTGTGGTTCCTTATCACTGCATTTGTCTTTCCAGTGTCATTGATTGTTTTGTGATCATCACTGTGATCTTCTGAATCTGAATCGTAGTCATGGTTGTTATTAGTTGATGGAGTATCATTTGTATCGTCATCATCTTGATTAATGTCATCAGGAGAATTACTTCCATCTCCATTACTGTGACCACCAACACTATTTAAATGATTAGTAGGTGGTATATGGCTATTATCATGTTCACCATTGGTTGATGCAGTTATAGTGACAGTAACATTTTCACCATCGTTCTTTACAGTTGAAGTAGTTCCTCCATCTTTTAAATTTTTCGCCTTGGATATTTTCAGAATCACTCTGATCATCACTCATATAATCATCTTTTTCCTTTAAAACAGTTATTGGTGATGAAGTATCAACACCTCCGGACTCCATAATAGTACAATATTAATATTTTTAAATATATAAAAAATGTAAATTTATAAATTCCAAGCTTCAAATAATAGAATATATATATAATATGAAGATTATTAACTTATAAAATAACAGTGATAAAGAATACACTTTGAAATTTGAATAAGTTAAGAATAAATTGAAAGTAATAATACTTTTTAACAAATAGTGATAATTAGTAACAACAACAGCAATACTAATAATATAACAAATAATTAATACTATATTAATAATAAATATGTAAAGTATGTATAAATAAATGTATAAAATATTTATATATTTGATTTGTAATATTAGGTAGGGTAATTTAATAAGTGAATGTTTACATTAAATATATCAAATTCAAAAATAAACCACCTTTATTCCATTTCATTAATAATAAAAGTAGTAGTATGTATATCAAAAAAAAAAAGAAAGTAAAGCTAATCCTAGTCGTAGATGTGCCAATCTAATTATCAAATTTAAACTAATTCATATTGTTGTTATAAATAAAAAAAAAAAACTAACAACAACCAAAAACAAACATCATCCAAATTATATTGAAAATTATACCATTTTATTAGATAAAACACACTAATAACATCATAAGGTGTTTAATTAATTTGGTTTATTGTGTTGTTTGTTACTTATCTTCTCTTTTTTTTTTTTTTTGTTGTTACAAAAAAAACAACACTTCACCCACCACCACTCACACTTCCTAACAAAACAACACAACAACAATAACACACCAATGCTTGTTATCCATTTGCTATTACAGGTTTGAAGTAAGCTAATAGAAAAAGGATAACAATTATAGTGGTAATTAGGTCAGTTTTATTGAAACTTTCAATAAAGTTTAAAATAGTTTGCATCCATTTTCGGTAATCTAGTAGATAATGATACTCATCCAATCAAAAAACATGATAGATTAAATGAAGATGCACAAATAAAAAGATATACCATTTTATCCCCCAAAAAAAAGACTTGAATCCACTGTGGATAGATTTACATCAAAATGGTTAACCTTTTTATTTCTGATATTTATAAATCATAGACCAAGTATAACAAGGAAAGTGAGCTTTTATAAAGAAGGTGGAAATAGTGTGATTAGTAAAGATTTAGATTGATTGGTTGTTTATTATTTGTTGTTTTTTGTTGTTGTTGTTGTTGTTTGTTGTTGTTGTTGTTGGTCTTATAAGATGACAGTCGATTGTCCGTTGGCATTCATAGAGAATCACTCTGCTGTCATCTTGAAGAACTACACGGAATGGACCTTGTCCTGGTCTACCCTTGGTAAAGGTTACTTTGTCATTTTTATCACGTATTCTGAAGTAGCCATCATTGTCAATCACAGCACGATATGGTTTGCTTCCTTTGTGCCATGTGTGGGAGGCATCAATTGGGTGATCGAATCTCTTGAGCACCAAGTTACCGTCATTTTGCATGACCAACTTGAAGATTTGATCATTTGATTGGAGATATTCATTTCTACTGCTATCGAGTAGATTTTTTTCCATTTGAGACCAAAAGTAGATCCAGAAGATCCGTATCCACCATAGACACCGCCAGTTGTTTGGCCATTGTATGGATATCCATTATTACCAGTGCCGTAGTAGGTTCCAGTAGTTTGATATCCATTTGACACCATTGCCATAGATGTTTCCAGTTGTTGATCTGTCCAGAGTTGTATGGATATCCAGTTGTGGTTTGGTATCCACTGTTATAGGTGGGATACTGATTGTTGTAGGTAGTTTGACCAACAGTGTATCCAGTATTCTGGTAAGCCGTTAGTGGAAACCACATTGGTATATTGATCGTACTGATCGTTTGTAACAGGAGCTGTTGAAAATTGATCCTGTTGGAGATTGTTAGCTCCACTTGGAAACTTCGCTGGATGAGCCTTCAGAAGTCATTTAATTTTTTAGAAGTTTAAGAATCAACAAATATAACTTTTTATTTACAAGGAGGTTTGTTTTATTTGTGTATTTAAAAATGTAGAAAAACTTAAATGGCAGGATGGATATTTATAGCTTTGTACCATTCACTATCTCAGTGAGCCAGTCAGTCAGCCAGACTTTATTCTAAATAAAATAGATAGATTGTGGCAAATTAAGTCAAACAATGAGTAATTTATTAATAGATTTCAGACTAGTAAATATTCATCATAGAGTAAATGTACGTATGCCATTCCAACATTTAGATTTAATTTTCCGGTTTCACTTCCCATTTTTTTTAGTGTTTCTTTGGACATTCTCTTAACTTTAAGCTTAATATTAATTTTGTTTAAAAATTAGCTTAATTTAAAAAAAATGATGTTATTCTATTTTTAAATACTAATTTTCTTTTTTGGGGGGATAGATATTAGATATGTCTTTCCAATCTCTATTCGTTATGAATCCAAGATAAACTCTACGCAATCATTATCGATATATTAAAATATATAATCAATAAAAAATCAATCTAATAATATTTATGTTTAATATTAAATATTTATATAATTCTTTATTTTATTTTTTAAAACATAAAATTAATAATAAATGTATTAATAATTATTAACTATTAAATAGTAATATATATTATAAAACTACAAATATTTATTTGAAAATGTTTTTAATTACAATAAAAATGAAACAGATATAAAATCAAATATATTATTCTTTGAGATTTAAATAAATTGTTTTGGGGAGTTTTGATTTAATAATAGTATATTGATAATTGATGGGAGGATATGATGATATCGAAAAAAGGTGATGTTGTTTGGGAGTGAAAAATGTTTATCTTATATTCTCTGACCATGTATCTTAAGAAAATGTATGCCAGTGCAAGATATCCACCGATCATTCCAACCAAAACATACATGTCCAAGAAAAGTCTATCTATTTGGATCGGCTCCGATTGACTCTAGGAATTCAAGTCCTCTGCATAGGTACCTTGTGTATTGGGTGGATTGTAAAATACCCAGAGTCCATTGAAATTCATTGACCACTGGAATTTCCAAACCATAAGACATAAATGAACACCAGATCAAAGAATTGGAGATACTTGGGAACGGATTGTCTTGCTAAAAGGAAACCGTCGAACAACAAGAAACAAAGAGTAATAGAATTGAAAACCATATTGGCTGTACCAAAAAGTTGGTGAAATTGTACTGATGGCCATGCACATTGCAGAGGCAGTCGATGATGTCAAAACCAATGCAATCAAGAAATAGAGGAAATGATCGAAACCTGGACGGAAATCCAATCATGTAATAACAAATAGATCCCAAAATAATGGGTGGAATTACACGCATTGGAATGAGATCTGTCAATACCTTTGCCAAGAAATAAGATGAAGTTCTATAATATCCATTAGCTCTTTCTCTAATAAATATAATTCTATCATTATAGACTATAGAAAAGATTAATGATCATTAGTACTCCTATTAGGATATTTAGAATTCTATTCAACATACATAGATCCAATGAGGTGATTGGAGCCAAAAGATAGCAATGAAATAATGAAAAACATTGAACCAAATCTGTTCTGTGCACCTGGTTCGAGATTGGCAGGTAACTTCCAGAAAAGATAACCCAAGATAAGACCAACGGAAATGTGTACGAAATAGGTCGTACGTAACAAGAAAGGATTTCTTATGTAATTGAGAAGTGAACGATGAGATACGACAAAGAATTGTGTCCAGAAAGAGGTAGCATATTCTTCAACTGACTCCATAACTGAGTTATCTTGAATGGCAAAGTTCTGTTCATTGTAAACGTAGTTCATACGGTTGTTAGTTGGGGTTGATATTCTTGTCATTGACGGCAGAAATAATGAAATCGGCTGGATTAACACGCATCAAGAACTTTTGGTGCTCAGCATCGTCACTGAGAGCACGTGGACCGTTGTTTGAACAAAAATATTGTACTGATTCCGATGCCTTTTCCAGAGTAGTATGGACGACCATGGTGGAGGAGAATCAAGTTATCGAAATTGATCAAAGATTTCAGCAGATGGCTGATGAATACTGAAAATAATGGTACGGTTTCTGTTCTTGGCCAATTGCTTCAACAATGTCATTAACTCACTGGCGCTATGACTGTCCGAGACCAGAAGTGGTTCGTCAAGGAAAAGAAATGGCTGGATCAAACCAAAACAGCTCTGCTGCAAATACTAAGACGACGACGCTCACCACCAGATATACCACGCTTTCTCTGGAGTACCAATACGATTTCCGGCTATATGTGAAAGACCCAACTCTGCAAGTACTGAGTTGACACGCTCAATCTTCTTTTCTGGTGGCATAGATTCTGAGAGCTTTAACATTGCAGTGTAGTGGAGATGTCGAAACAAGTTAATGTACCGATCATAATATCTTCTTGGGTTACGTATCCACTGATCTCTTGAAATTTCTGGCCATTGGGACACCGTTTATAAGCAATTCACCTGTGATTTCACCAACATTCTTTCTACCTGAGAGAATATCGAGGAAGCGAAGTTTTACCGGGATCCAGAAAGACCCATAAGTGCGGTGAGCTGTCCTGGGTAGCAGATACCACTCACATTATCGAGGATTGTGGTTACTTTAGGTTCATCAGAGCTGAACCATTTCTTCTCGGTTACCACACAACTATATTGCTGAATGACAATTCACAGTTGATATGTACATCGTTGGTTGGTTTTCTTCTTTCTTCTTGCGAGAAGAAAATGTAAAGTCCAACTGCAATGAGGAATGCCGTACCAACGACAGACCCACCACTCACCATATACTGAACAATCTTGAATTGGTAGCTGGTACAGTCAAAATTGTTGGAAGCTGCGTGGCACTCACCAGAAACGCAAGCCAAGGGAATGGGTGGCCAGAATATTCTGAATAAAACTCTGCGAGAATGTACAATTTCCCATCCATTTCACAAAAGAAATGATGGTCCAGTCACTTGATTGATGATACCATCGGGGAAAAAATCCACAATAAGTGTGCATTGGCAAGTAGTGTTGCACATTTTACATTCTGCGAGTATCCAAACCATATTCAATATCACATTGGACAAAGTCGCAAGAAAAATACAATGGATCACCAGTAATCTTTAGAATAGATTCATCGAGCAACTACCAGATTGAGTGTCGTATGAAGGTGCTGTATCGTTTTCCAACTGTTACATTTGGGAAATTACATTGAAGTGAAGCTGTTGCTGTCGAATTGGTTAAGATCTCCATTGACCTCGGGTGAAGTTAACTACACAACTGAATGCTTTCTCCTGATAGATATAGATGGTGTTGTCACAAACTCCAGTGTCTGGACATGCCTCGGATTTGGTGCAGACAGTGCACTCCAAACCTTCATAGGTATCTGGACATACACAGTATCTGGGATATCCTGATAAATACGCTGGTGGACAGAATCTACCGCTGTGACATGGCATTGTATCCCCAAACGTGGTCGGGGTTATTATTGTTTTGGCACTGATCTCCATAATAGAGTGGGTTGCAAACGCATGAGGATGTACCATTATTAGTTGACGCAATTACCTTGTCCCCACATTGAATAACAGTCAGTTAAACCACAAGCACTGCTTGTATCGTTTGAAAACAAAGGTTGTATCATTGCACTTCTCTCCAGAATAAGGTAGTAGATCTCCCGACGAGTCAGAAGATCCATAACAAATCGTTTTGGCTTCTCAAAATATTTAAAATCCCTATTACAGAGACGGACTCTTCAGCGAGAAGTTCATACAAACGATTGTATCTGATACTCTTTCGATTGAACATAACCTCCGCATCCCAACAATACTAGTATTAACACCGCTAATAGTGTTAAACTATTACAAACTTTCATTTTGCTCGTTATTATATCTTTTTTTTCCACTATAACTTTAAATTCTCTATCTATTATTTTGCTGTCACTCTCACTAAATAAACAATATACTATCTTTACTACTTTAAAACTAATCTAACTATATATATATATATTATATTGACACAACTAACTACTAAACTATAAAAGTGTTACAAATAAACATTATACAGTTTGTGTTGGATAGGGGAAATCAAAGATTAAATAAATTAATAATTGATTGATTAGTATCTGTAGTAATATTATCTTACAATTGGTGACAAACATGCACTACTACTTCTACTACTACTATTACTACTACTACTAATCTATTAACAAATAATAAATATATAATAAAAAAACTACTAACAAATAATTTAATTAAATTTAATTGATTTTTTTTAGTTCATTAATTCATTTTAAAATGGCAGTTTTTTGCGTCAAACCTCCTAAATTTTATTAATTTCAAATGGGTAACCCCCTAAAAAAAAAAAGATTTTTTTTGCAGCCGTAACCCAATGTTAACTTACAAAAAGACATATTATCCTTAACATTTTCATTATTATTGTTATTGTTATATTTGTTATTGATTATTATTATTCTTACTAGTAGTATTATTATCGAAAAGTTGTAAGATTTGTTTTATTTGTTTTTTGTTTTGATAAATAATATATTATTATGGTTATATGTAATAGAGTGAGTGCGTGGGTGTGTTGTTGTTTTGTTAGCAACACCTGTCAAAAGGCAGTGTTAATAGCTTCAGTGTGTCTCAATAAATATGTTTGTTTGAATCAAACAAATTTGTTATTTATATTTAGGTAAAGCAATCTTTGAATGAGTGACATATAAACATATTAATATATATTATTCCGTTTCGAAATGATTGGATTGTTGTTGCTTTGAAGTTACACCACTGCTGCTAATTAATCTATTTTATGTTATTGTTTGGTGTAAAAGTTAAACACTCTATTCTGCTTGGTGAGGTTGTTGAAGTTGTTCCTGCTCCTGTTCCTGTTGTATTTGATGCTAAAGTATCAGAGTGTTGATATAGATTAGTAAGTGGTTTGAGTATTATTTAAAAAGCTATTCAAATATTATTAGAAAATCAAACTATTGCTATGCTTTTATTACTATTGATTATTATTAATATATAGAGTTATTATTATAGCTATTGATAGTTGCTTTACTTAGTTGGTTTTTTGTTAAGTATCAACTAAAAGGTATTAAAATGAGTACTATAAAACATAGGGTAGGATGGATGGATGGATGGTAGATGATATTATATACATATGATATTGTTATAAGGTTGTTGTTGTTGTTGTTGGCAATTTGATTTATGGAATGGATTGATTATTTACTTTCTTCTTTGTTGGCGGCTTGTGGCTTGGATTTATCAGATGTGGAAGTAGATGGATTTGCAGATGAATTGGCAACTGTCGTTGTTAGCCTTTTCAGTTACCATTGATAAGTCCTATTATAGGTAGAAGATAAATAAAAATGAAAAATAATAAAGAGTAGATATCAAGTTGTTTGTTAGCATTATATGTGAGTGGATAAGATATTATCAGTTATCATTCTCTATTCTCGCTCTAAATTCAATTCTTCGATTTGATTAGATAACTAATTATTTACCTTTTTGGCGTTGCTATTGTTAGCGCTGCTCTCTTCTCCTGGAGTCAAATGGTACATTGGTGGTTTCTTCTCTCAACTATAATAAAATTAGTATTAAGATCTACATTTGGTTTAGCTTTTCCATCAATATTTACCTTTCTGATGATTACCCAATCAAACATATAATCATATTTAAATCCTTCTCTAACAAACATTTCACGTAACAACTTTCTAAGATATAAATAATCTGGTTTATCTTCGAATCTGAGGTATCTTGTATAATTTAAAAATGAATGGAATTCAGCTGTTATAAAGAGTAAAGGAAGTATTGCTGTTAGCTCATGCCTTTGAGAAATGACTAGACTTGTCGATACATACATGGAAAACCTTGACACAGGGCCTCCAAATCAGTGTGTGCTTTACGATCGCAAATCTTTTCGTACTTCTCTCGTTTAGTATATGCTTTCAATCCTTGCCATGGTAAGGAACCTCTGTTAAAGTACATCAATACGTAACCCAATGACTCGAGGTCATCACGTCTCGATTGTTCGATACCCTGATGTGTGTTCAATGATGCATATCTAGCGGTACCGGTGAGATTCTTGTTCTCGCGATAGGAAATATGTTGATGAGTTCTTGGGTCTCTATATCTCTTTGCCAAACCAAAATCGATCAAGTTGACTACGTGTCCTCTCTTGCCAACACCCATCAAAAAGTTATCTGGTTTAATATCTCTGTGAATGAAATTGTTTGCATGGATAAATTCAATTCTTCTAATCTATAATTTATAATCATCATGTTAGCGACTCGCGTGGTCTTTTAATCATCACCTCTTAATCTTTTACCAATTTGATCACCCCAGCATCAATACAGTCTTTAATGAGAACTTTCTTCCACAATAATTAAAGAGATCCTCTAAACTTGGACCCAACAAATCCATAACCATTTATATTATAGTCACCATCGAATCCAAACCATTTGACAGATGGAATACCAACTATATATACATGAAAATACAAATGATTAGATGATTATTAGATACTGCTTACTTGGTACATAAAACGGTTTAGATCTATATGAATATTAACATACTTCCACCAGCAAATATCTTATATAATTTTGATTCGAACAATAATTGTGGATGAACTGCCCTTGGCTGGTTCCTATTGATATACTATTAGCAATTGTTGTACAACCCAATAGTGGGATAGATATATATCTATAGTATTAAAGCTCCTAACTACGACTTACAAGTTTGATTGCAACTTCTTCGTTTGTTACAATATTTGTACCCAAGTAGATCTCACCGAATGAACCACCACCAATCTTCCTTCCGATTCTATATTTTCCTGCAATCTTAAAATCCATTCTATAGAAACGATGATTTGTTGTTATATATTTATATATATAACCTTTGTATTTAAACTAAACTAAACTAATACTCGAATATGATAATGAACTATATATAAAATATATACACTGTTTATAAAGACAAAATATTATTATTATTATTAAACAAAAAATAATATAAATTTGAAGTATCAACTAAAGGTTATCAAAACACCAATATTACTCTAACTAATCTAACTATCTATTTTTATCTCTATCTCTATCTAACTATATGTATTATCTAACTATCAAGCTATTTCTGTCAATGTTGTCCTTTATTGTGTTTTTTTCAGCAGCTGCTTTGCTTGTCAGTAAGAAGTCAAGTAGCTATGATATTGTTTAATAAAATCAAAGAACAAACAACAATAATAATATCGTATGATAATAATTAATTAATTAGTTGATAACAAATAATAATAATAATACTAAACTAATAATAATAAATAATATTGAGAGTATGATGTGTGTTTTTTTTTATTTTATTGTTTTTAGTTCTAATTGGATTAATAGTTGTTGTGTGTTTTGTGAATTTTTCAATTTTTTCAATTTTTTTCATTTTCCATTTTTTCAAATATTTTATTTTCGTTAATATTAATTTCTTCCATTCCATTACCAGATCAAGATGATCACACCCAAGTCCACCCAAAAACTCCACTACTACTACTGTTACTACTAATACTACCTTCAATGATTAGTCATTACTTCAAAATAACTCAATAACCTATGTTAATTTATAATATAATATTAATCATAAAACTATAAATTATGAATTAGTATTAATATTATTATTATCAGTCATGATAATAAATCTTTGATCAAATTATGATGACCTTTACAAAATGTCAATCAATGAGTTTGTTTTTGAACATTCCCAAAGAAAAACAACAAAAACAAAAAAACAACAAAACCATCATTTTTTATTTGAAAATTTGAAAATGTACACACATGTGTCAATTATTGGCGGGAAGTAAGCAAACATCGATCAAATTAGATTTCGACTAGATAAATTAAAGTTAGATAGATATAGAGTAGAGATAGATATAAGGAGGTGTACATCGAGCCAATCAATTAATGAATGACCGACTGACCGACTGACCGACTGACCGATCGAACACGTTGCTATTTGTTTACA
The DNA here is from genome assembly GCA_003667245.1 of Heterostelium multicystogenum. Lineage (NCBI taxonomy): Eukaryota > Evosea > Eumycetozoa > Acytosteliales > Acytosteliaceae > Heterostelium > Heterostelium multicystogenum. Next base: position 87,852 of record RCNN01000114.1, on the reverse strand, counting down.
ATAAATAGAGATCTATAGAATAATATGAAATTTAACAGTTTATCAAGCTTGTTGAGTGCGGCAGCCGATATCAAGAGAGTCACTCGAAATGGAAATCGATACTATCAAGGAATACCAGGAAGTCAGAATAAACTCTATCCTTCCGTTACTACCGTGCTGAAGATGATTAACAAGCCTATTATGAAGCAGTGGGAGCTCAATCAGGTGACAAAGGCACTGCGTGAAGCCTACCTGACAAAGCGTCCAAAGGACGGATTCACCTCGTTGGCGCACGAGAAGCAATGGATTGATGAGTTGATTGTTGAGGCCAAGCAGAGCCCGGTCAAGGTTATGAATGAAGCAGCTACTTTTGGAACAAAGGCACATCTCGCAATTGATAACTCAGTGTTGGCACCCAAGGACTCGGTCGATGTCTCCACGCTCGAGAGTGAGGTCGTTTCCGGTACACCTTGCCTTCGATGAGTGGAGGGAGCGCAGTGGACTAACCATGGAGTTGAGAGATTCCGTTGTATGGTCCGATCGATACCAATATGCGGGTGCCATTGACGCTGTTGGTCGCAAGGCCGACGGCACTCTTGTAGCACTCGACTGGAAAACAAGCAACCATATCAACAATGAATATGCACTCCAAATCTGCGCATATGCCAAGGCGCTAGAGGAGCTGACAGGGGAGACCATACACGAGGCATGGGTTGTCAAATTCCACAAGAAACTTCCACTTTTCGAGACAAAGTTTATCAAAGACATCGATCGAACCTTCAATACATTTGTAAACGTTTTGGAGTTGTTCAACCATTATGAGAGATCCGACTTTTATGACGAGAGCCTTCAGCTTACCAACATACCAAGTGACACGCTATCACTGAAAAGTGAAGAGTACACTCATTTCAGACAGAAGCCATCAAGTAATAATGATAGCTCACCACAGCCAATCAACCATTATATTTCATCGAAACAAAGCTACCAAAAGCAAGTAGCCCAACCAGATTCTGCCCATCAAGAGGGCGAAGATTTAACATCGACAAGCTTACATTCAGCGCCTTCAACCCAGACTTCAATTCCTTCTTCAAGCATCAACAGCAACAGCAACAACAACAGTAACAACAATGGTAAAATAAGATTTACCGTTAGAAATAGTGGAAGTCCTCTCAAAGTTCATAATTAATTAAATTATGTAATATACATTTATTGTTCGTCGTTTTCGGCTAGCTAGATATTCATGATGATGATGATGATGAAGATTATTATTTACAGTTGTGCAGAGAACATATAGAGGCACAGTAGTATAAATACAACGGTTGATACTACAATGGTAAAAGAAATCACTACTCCACAGATAAGAAATACTTTTGGGTTGGTTGGTTCTCTTGGAAATGACATTGGATTGTTCATGCTAAATGTTTACAGGATTAGTAGGAGTATATGAATCGGCATTGTTGTTACAATCCCATCTATGTAACATAGAATACACTACGATTGATAGAATGAATTGTTGGCTCTCTTTAAGAATAAATAAAAGAATATCATTCCTAATATTCCCCATCCCACTACTCTGACTAGAATCACATAACATTGATTAGATGATATTGCTACCTGTGAACACTGTGTAATATTACTACTTACTTTGATTAAGTTCAACCCAGTCTATATGATATTCAAGATAGCAAGGATGACTAAAATAAAGTTAGTTTAGATGTTAGTGATTGTGTCATGTGATTTGATGAAAGCCAATCTCAATACATACTCATCTCCAAATGTATATTCTTTGAGGTCATTTCTAAGTTTGTATTGAACAACATTAGTATGGTTGGTTGGTTCATCACATCAATTAGATGTTATATATATATGCAATGTTAGGTATTGATTGCTATTACATACGTGTTTCTTTTACAAACAACATTAAAGTTGGAGAGTGTCGATGAGCTAGAAGGATTAGGATTCTGACACTTGAATTTTGCTAATTGTTGATGGTAGGTGTAAGATAGATTAGTACACACCGGTGCTACAGTAGCACACGCACTGTTCTCGGATGATAGTTACCCTTTGTATTGAATATGTCGTCTTCAGTGGAAATGCAAAATATATAGTTTGGTTCTTCGGTTGATGCTCTCGCATTTCCGCCTACACAACTAAGTTGTTGTCGTTCTGCATTGGGGAGAGTCATCAAGTTCTTGGAAAACCTAAGCACAGGTGCATTGTGTGCACCCGATTCTACTATTGTAGCGCCATTTAGAATCAATAAACATACAGCAACAATTATATATGCACAACCTCTTAATTTATTCATTGAACAACAACAAATGGAGATACGCACATTTAAGACTTTAAACTTTGGAATCTTTGTGGTAGATGAAGTGTGGTTTTTATCAAAAGTTTTGGACTGATGTGGTTCTGTGCGCAATGATCATTCTTTGTCGCCAAACTTGGAGAATGGTATCATTCTCATTTTTTATAATACATTCCATCTCGTTTCTGGAACAATTTAAACTAATAATATAGATATAGACTTTTTCATTTAGGGGTGTAGTTAATGTAGCAAAATAATGAAAGAAGTCAACTATTATTCAATTTACAATTTTAGATACCATCTTTCAATAAACTAATTCTATTTAATCTTTGGTTCAATGAATGACAAAACAGTATTCTATTCTGTTTGAGTTGTTATATATAGAGCTGACTAGTGAGACGAAAGCTTGAAATATTGTTTTTTCTTCTCATTGTACCAACAAGTAAGTTGAAGATTGTAAGATGTGAAATATATATAGACAAAAAACAATTAGATAAATTGGTAATAGTAAGATATATTATTTTGAGATATATATGTATTTTTATTATTATTTGTTTAACCTATTCTAGAATTCCTTTGGGAGATAGGTATATTCTGTAAATATATTGTTTAGTATTATTGATATAGTAGAAGACTTGTGTTGTGTGTAGTCTAAATTTACACATCTCAATATGATCTATAGCCCTTTGAAAGTATTTCAAATTATCTTCCAACTCATCTTCACGCGCTGCGTTTGATTTTTCTAATAATATCGTGGAGAGAGTTTGGTTGTTGTTAATATTGCTAATAAATTGATGTGCTAGTCGGACGATACCATAAAAAAGTGGTATATGGTTTGGTGTTCTCACATTCAAGATCTTAACTGACTTGTTAAGAGCAAAAGATTTTGAGATTTTTTCATAGTGAAAGGTATCAATGTAAGTGAATTTCATGTATTTGATTGATTGGTTCAATGTTTGTGCCATCATTGAATAGAATGAATCATCAAGAAATTGACAGGATATTGATAGTTTTGTCAGGGTATTGTTTGATGAAAGCGATTCTGATAAAAAGCCTGAAACCATCTGTAAAATTGATACTTCTCTAATAGTATCTACACTATATAAACTCAAATCTTTAAGAGTTTGGTTGGTTGATAATGCGTCACAGAATTTTTCCCAATCTGCAATATGTTAATATAATTATTCTCACTATCACTATAAAGATATCTATTATTGTAGTAGTAGTAGTGATAATTTTGGATAACTTCCTTTGAATTTCTAAGATTTTGAATATGTACTGAACACTTTAATAGTTGGATATGATCATTGACAGCCAAGTGTAAGTCTATTATATCAACAAAGTCAACGGATTTGATTTTGATTGATTTGAGTGTTTTAAGATTAAAAAGCTGAGAATATCTCTGGTGAGGAAATTTAAGCATATAAATAGAAAGTTCAAAGTGAAAGTGGTTCACTCTCCAAGGTTTGATTCTGTCAAAATTGATAAAAGAACTTAGACAGAGAGTGACTTTTTCAAGAACGGTTTCATCGATATCTTCAATTGATGCATTTCCTATATTGGAGTTTTTACTGTCAAGGTAAAGATGAATCTTCACATTTTTGAGAAAGGCAACCAATATCCTCAGTAGTTCAACTTTTTTGGTTTCTAATAGTAATAGTTGAAGTTTGTTAAACTTTGATATAAATTCTAATTCAGAATTGCTACTATTATTTTCACGATAGAATAGATGTGTAATGTTTTTGAATTGAAATAGTGAATAATTTGAATGCATTTTGATAGAGTAGTAATCATGATCGTAGTATTTCGGTTGGCTTTCCACTAAGGGGACCATGAAATGAGTACAATGATTTTTCGATATATAGTTGAACCATTCTTTGCTGACAAGCGAATAGTTTAAAATATTTGAAATTGGAAAGGTTGTCTTTTTTTTAGATAGTTTTTTTTCAGATACATCCCCTATCACCATGCTGTTGCCAATCACATTGTCTATGATTTTACACTGCAGAAGCTTTGAAAGCGAGGATTTTAATTCTAATATTTTGTTGTCCATTAAATGTTGTTCTCACTGGAAGAGAGAGAGACACTCAGAAGTTCAAATAGATATTCAAAGGTGGAATAAAAACTGAATAGTTGGTAGAACTAAAAAATTCAAACCATCTTTTATACTTCATTTCAAAACTTGAGAAATTTGATTTCTTCAGGTTTTTTTATTATTTCTAAGAAATTTTTTTATAATGAATAAGTTGCATTTGTATGATTGATGATGATAAATTTTTATCATTTTATAAACACATTTTATTACTAGTTATTATTATTTATTAGCTTATTATTATTATTAATAAAGTTAGCACTATAGTCATGTCAGATCAGGGAACAGGCATAAATGTATCATCTATGAACTACAGTGGCACAGGAACTACATCACAAGTGGAGGACGCAAACTTGGTTGCCAAATATGATAATGCAAGAGTAATTGCATCGGTTTTACAAACGATTGTACTCAAGAACAAGAGTGATGAATTTAAAAAGAAAGATACACAGGTTTGTTATTTTTAATAGTTTATTATTAATGATGTGCTATTGAAACATTGGATATTAACAGTTGCATTATTATTATAATGGTATTGAACACCTATGTAAAGCAATTGGCAATAGTAACATTATCAGCATCTGGTATAACATTCACTGTAGAGTATGGCAAGCAATTCCAAGCAATCGCTAAATTGCGATCGAGTCTTTTCGCACAATATATGTTCAACCCTCCTCCCAACGAAGAGTCGATCATCTTTAAAATCAATCTTTCCATTTTGATGGATTGTCTGAACATATTCAGCGGCAACAACAGCACTGCATACACCGCTATCACCATTATTCAGCGATCTGGACAACCATTTACAGTACTACTTGAAGAGAACGCCACACAAACCAGCTGCTCTCTAAAAACAATGAATTGCGATGCACCACTTGATTTCAATATGATCGATACTCCCTTCAACAGGCTTTTGGTTTCAGCCGAGAATCTATTGGAGGCTTTTGCAGAGATCGATTATTCATCACATTACGTTAATATTTATATAGCTAATCCTACACCACAGAATCCAACTATGTTCCAATTGACAACAAATGGATCAGCAGGATCATTTCAAGTGGACTATCAGGAAGATTTATTTGAGTATAAAGAATGTCCAGAAACACTTTCATTCAGATTCCCACTTTCATTGATTCAACCTGCAATCAAAGCACTTGCAGTTACCAACAAGACTAGAATAACAATGAACACTGCTGGACTTCTCAACTTCCAACACTATATAATGACAGAGGAAAAAAAACATCCCCACCTAGTTGAATTCTTTATTGTAGCGCAACAAAACGACATGAATGAAATGCATATGGGCTAATCGCTTCACTGTACATAATCAACATCATTTATCAACAGCAACAATTATATAGTCAATAAAAGAACTCAAATGTAAATATCTGTCACCAATCGATATCGATAGTGGTATCTTTATTTCACAAGATTAGTAGCAGTTGGTAATTGGAGTGCTGAAACACTGTCCGTTGGCTGGATTGCATTTGTCATAGGTGCAACGGTTATTGTCAAAACAGCTCTTAGGAATATTCTTGCAGCTGTTGGTGGAGGAATCACATACATCTGTGGTGCAAGCATTACCATCGTCACAGTTTCTGGAGGTGGCATAGATACCATTGACCTTGTCACACTTCCAGATGGTACAGAATGTATTTTGTGGCAAAGAAACTGGAGAGTATTCACATTGTCCGGTTGAAGGATTAAGATTATCAACTGTACATCTGTTGTTATCATCACATGAGCCTGCAGAGTGGAATACACAACCTACACTTGATACACAAGAGTCAATGGTGTTGGGATTGTTGTCATCACAAACAATGTTAGTGTGAACACAGACTCCATTTGAACAAGAGTCGGCGGTGCAGAGATCATTGTCATCACATGACTTTGGTGTGAATTGGCAGAGTCCAGTGGTGGCTGAACATTGGTCGATGGTGCAAGGATTATTATCATTACAAGTGACTGGGGTATTAACACAGGTACCATTTAGACCATTGCATTGGTCGTTAGTGCATGGATTGTTGTCATTGCAGACTTTGGTGTAGCTGCAGCATTGACCAGCCTCATTGGAGAACTGGACTTGACATGGATTGGGACTACATGAGGAACCACAGGTGAACGGGACATTTTGGCAACCTACAGTTGTGTCACAGAAATCATAGGTATTTGGATTGTTGTCGTTGCAGTTCTTTGGAGTGGTGGTACAACCCAGAGTTGGATGACAGGAATCAACCAGGCACTTATTGTTGGAGTTACAAGTTACTGGATTATGGAAACATCCAGTTGCAATGCTACATACATCATTATAGCATTTGTCGTTGGAATTACAAGTGGCACAAATATTGAGATTTCCCAACTGGCCAAATGAGTAATTGACTATTACAAGTAGGCAAAAAGTTATAATAATGATTTTCATAATGTTAATAAGTGTATTTCTAATTGATAAAAATATATATTGTTTGATTTATTCTTATAGAAATGAATACAATCTACCATCCATTTCCATTCCTTTTTATAGATTATTCTTTATCTTTAGAATTTACTAAAACAATTCTATTTGGATCAGGAAGAAAAAAAGATATTGTACAATCTGTAATTTTGGATATAAAACCTGGAATTTTGATTATTGATAGACATATATCAGTTTGATCGATATCAAATGTATCGGAACTGATTCCATTTATATCATTAAATTATGAGATTTGGATAATGAATTCAAAGATATTAAATAAAAGTATTTTACTTGATTGTTTTTGGGGTTTATTATAATTCTTGACTATGTTTCGGGTTTTTTTAATTTATCTTCTACCTCTCATGGCACTTACACCACCACCACGTCCAAGGGCAGCACGGGTTCTTGGATCTATAGCTGGTCCAGCTTGAGCTTGTTCACTTTGGTTATTGGAAACGGTTTCGTCTACAGAGAGAATCAAACAGGCAGCCTCAGTGGCAGCGGTAATTGAGTTCAATTTAACAATGGTTGGCTCCCAAACGGCTGATTTAAAAGTGTCACAGATTCCTTCATTTACAATGTCTACACCGAACCATTTATGTCCTTGAGAGTGTTTCTGACGGAGTTGATTAAGAATGTCGGTTGAATCGAAACCGGCATTATCTGAGATTTGACGTGGGATGACTTCCAATGCCTTGGCATAGGCAGTAATCAACAATTGACGCTTTCCTTCGATGGTGAGGGCATGATCTCTCAAGAATTTGCTGAGTTCCATTTCAGTGGCTCCACCACCAGCAACTACGGAACGATGCTTACGAGCACGACGAACAATCATAATTGAGTCATGCAATGAACGTTCAGCTTCGTCAATGAATTGCTCACCACCACCTCTGAGAATAATAGTGGCGGTTTGTGTCTTTTTGCAACCTGTAAACATATTGTAACGATTTCCACCAACTTGACGCTCTTCGAACAACTCGCATGTTCCAATGACTGATGGGATGATGTTGGATACAGTGGTTTGTACAACAGCACCTGTGGCACGACAGACACGCTTAATGTCGTCCTCTGGTACACGTCCAGCACAAAACATCTTTTTATCTGCGAAATATTGAGTTGCCAAATCACCAATGGCGAGACGTGACAAGACTACATTGGCACCAGAAGCGTGGATAGCCTCGAGCTTGTCGTAGAACAACTTCCACTCGGCGTTGACCAATGCTTGATATTTAGTTGGATCTGAGATACGAATTTCGGCGTTGTCTTTTTCTGCCTTGAGTTCGAGTTCGTTGTTCAAACAAAGAATCTTTGGATTCTCGATGTGCTTTGGTTGTTGTTCGAAACCTGCATAGAAGAAGGTACGCTTGAAAGCAGCACCAGCAACAAAGATAGTGTCTTCCATTCCACCACCTGACTCCTTCTTGATACCAATCATGTCCAAATCGATAGAGTCATCCAAAAGTTGAACAGCATCGACGACCATCTTTGAGAAGAAATCCTTGTGTGAAGAGATGAGTTTAGAGTTCATAGCAGTTGAGGCACACTTTTCAAGGAATTCACGCATGTCCTCTGGCTTAATATCGACAGAGAGCTCACGAATCTGTTGCTTGGCGAGCTCGCATGCAGCTCTATATGCTCTGATGATGATTTGTGGGTGGATACCTTCCTCGATGAATGGCTTGGCGGCCTTGAGGAATTCACCAGCCATGACGACGACGGATGTTGTTCCGTCACCGACTTCACTGTCTTGTGACTTTGCAATGTCGACCAATGTTCTGGCTGCTGGGTGAACGATATCCAACAACTTCATGACAGTTGCACCGTCATTAGAGATGGTAACGTTCTTCTCTGATTGATAAACCAACTTGTCCATACCACGTGGTCCCAATGTTGTTCTAACTGTATCTACAATTGCGCAGCATGCATTTATATTACTAATCAATTGTGGTGTACCTTGTGAGGTATCAGTTCCCTCTTTCAAGAGGATAATAGGTGGTTTCTAAAATATAATTTAAAATTTGAATTAATTAATAATCAAATCTAAGTTAGATCTATTAAAAACTAGAATCTATCAATCCATCAATCATTCATTCATCTTATTAAACCAAGTGCTATCAGCTGATTTGAATAATATCATCTTGCTTGTATTGATTCTTCTTTTTTGCTAAGCTACTACGATTCATCTCTTTTATTTATATATCGTCAAAACTAATGTAAATTGTATCTATCTACTGCTTTAAGTCACTATTTTTAAATCTTATTGTAATAATATTTGCCCACTATGCTGTAGTTACTAATGTATGCGTATTATTTAATCGAATTATATGCTCTTTCTTGAGTGATTGTACTCGACGACATTGTCTGTTTGTTACTGCTAGTATGAGTTTACCATAGTGAAAATGAAGTTGATGGAAAAGAATAGATTTTTCGATATTTGTATAAACCTACAATCATCTGAGACATCTTTATCAACTATATGTTCAGGATACTAAGATTCAATGATATTCAACCAAATCAAATAGAGAAACAGATAAAGGATACAACAGATATCTTCACTATGAGAACATAAGAAGTGTGTGGTGGGTGCTTGCTTTGAGTTTTTCAAATTTTCAATGAACTTCATGAATCAATGGATTTCACCACACCATTGTGTCATAGAAAAATTATAATAATACATAGCAACAACCTAGGTATATTATCAACTACAGTGTGTTATTCATTGACTCATCAGCGACTACTGAACACCCTCAGGCTATCCACTACGACTCGAAGACGAAGAAGAAGATCTCATAACAGACACAACCACCGATCAATCAACCATAGCCTTTATATTAGAACTACCGCATTGATTTGTAATACATACATATAGACTCCGACGATTGATTAAAGATGTTCTTGTCGATACTTGTTTTCATGCTCTATGTGCTGGGCTTCGTATTTGGTATAATATGTCTAGCATGTGGATTATATTATTTCGCAGAGTTGGTTGAAGAGCATGCATCGCTTGCAAAGAGATTCATTAGATATACTATCCTTGTAGGTGTTGTTGGAGGATTACACCTGCTTTATTTGACTGACATTTGACTGATCTATTCTTATCTTATATTGCTCTTATCATCTAGTCGATCATGGCGATGTTAATTTTTATTTGGAATATTTGAAAATGTAGATTCATTCTGTATATTGTTATCGTTGATAAGTCATGGATCATACTTTACACTTCTATCAGAGTTTCCATTCGTCACTCTTACAAGTGTTAAGTTTATAGTTAGTATTGGTAGGTTATTCTAGTCTCATTGCTATGCAGGACCTTCTATTAATTCATATATAATTTCCATACAACAAAGTTACAATGATTGTTAGTCATTGTTGGTGGTTTATGTTTTTCCGTTCCAATTGGTTCCCATTCTCACAAATCATTGCTGTATTTGTATTTTTCGTTTGGTTAGTTCCATTCATCTTCTTTGTATCACTATCTGCAAATGACAGTGCACTACCATTCTCATCTGGAAGTAAGTATAAGTATATAGGTAGTCGTAGCAGAATCATTATTAACTCATAATCATTATCACAGATCGTATTATTGGTGTAGACAACGAATATTCAAGAAAGAAGAATGCTTCGAGTAGCCTCAAATCAATGATTAGTTGGGTTAAGAATAAGACAGATGGCCTGACTGGTCGAAAATACAAATAAACACTATTATTAATAATGATAATAGATAATAATTATTATTATAAAAGAAGAATTATCAATAGAATAGATTATTTGACATGTCAAGACCAATAACAACAACAATAGCAACATCAACAACAACTAAGTAATAGGATATTAATTATTACGTAATAATTGATCATTATGCAAAGATCAAAACAAAAAATCAGAATCCATTTTAGTAATCTTAGCTTTTATAAACAATAATTAGTAGTCTGTAATATAACAAGTATATATATACATTAGGTAGAACTAAAATGATATCATCAGCAAATGATATTGTTATTGAAGAAATAACTGTTGAGCAGTAGGTAATAATATTTATAGAATATGATTGATAGTAATCTAATTATGATTGTTCATTTCTACTATTGGTTCGACTAAATAATAATAATAATAATAATAATAATAATAATAATAATAATAATAACAGAGCAATGGAATATAAGACATATTGTTATGTATCCTGAAAAGCCCTTTGATTTCATCAAGATAGACACTGATGTTGATTCTGTACACTATGGTCTATATCTAGTAGATGGTCAGAATAAAACATTGATATCGGTTATTTCTTTATGTTTGGGGAATGTCAAAGCAGGTGATATAAGATTTAGAAAGGTAAGAATATCAATTGTAATGATTTAATTTACGATAACTCTAAGAATGCATAAAAATGTAATTAGTTTGCCACACTTGAACAATACCAAAGAAAAGGATATGGAACCAAGTTGTTAAATTTTGCAATTGACCGAGTGAGGCAACTTGGATGTAAGAGAATGTGGTGTCATGCTAGGCTTTTGAAGTCACCTTTCTACAATACTTTTGGATTTAATAATGTTGGACAATCATGGAATCAAAATGGTTATGACTATATTGAAATGGAAACAATTCTTAATTGAGGTTCTTCTACCGATATACAACTTTAAGTAAATAAAATTACAATGATAATTATCAAGTACTTTCACTTATTTTGATGGAAAACAATAGAGAATCCCACTATCTTGTAATGACAGGTATCATGAATTACGAAGAGTAGGGTAACTCTCAATTGATAAGGAGATAGAAATAGTGTAATTCTTTGTCTATCCTCGCCAGGAATCACTGCATTTAATATTAAAGAACTCTTCTTAAAATATATGTATTCCCTGCATCACTGTAGAAATAAAAATATCATCTAAAGACCTCTATTGAGGAGAAAAATCAGGAGGATAACTATTAAAATTTGAATAGATTTTTTATTTTATTACTGAATCGAAAAATTGGAACAGGAAAGTCAGGATGGTGTAGTTGGTTATCACAAAACCTTAACACGGTTTGGGTCATGGGTTCGATTCCCATTCTTGATAAAATTATTGAAGTTTTAATACCGCATGCGATCAAAATGTTATGTTGATCCTTTTGCCTAAGGCAGAATAGCTGATGTGGTATGGTAGTCTGCTTGTGACGCCTTGGGTCGTGGGTTCGAATCCCGGGTTTTCCAGTTTTTCCCCATACACTTCCAGTGAACCCATGAACTTTCAAGTCTGTATGATACCATCCCGCCATGAAGAATATGTAAATTGACAAGCGAAGCCCTCAACTACGTAAACCATTGGTGTACTCTTAAAAATCTTCTGTCGCTTCGAAATACTTAACAGTCCACTGTTGAAACACCTTGCTCCAAATAATAATAGGCAGTCATGCCTCTATAAAATGATGGTCATCACAACCGGCCTGTGGTTGTAAAAAGAAATCTGTAGGCTTCTAACCCTACCTTAAATAAACAACTGTATGGTTATAACAAAAAAACAAAAAAAAAAAAAAGATCCTTTCTAAAAAATGATATGTTTTATGCTCTGTCTACCATTGGTCGCATGAGCAGTCCATGCTCTATTATCTAGACGTGACATATTTTCTGTCTTGGTCTTCCATCCTATACCACCAAATATGGAAGTTCTACTGTAAATATAACTTTGGTAAAACCCTGTTGTGGAGAATGATCTATTGTTCAATTCACTTATCCTGCCGGAGTATCAGAATCATGTATCTGTCTTGTCTCTAGTTTCTAATAACGACGTCGTTAAGCTCGGTGCCAAACTCAAATAATCCAACCAGTGTAGTTCTGTATCAACTTCTAAACACTTTTTCAACTCCTATCCAACTCATATCAACCAATTTCAGCTCGACGCAAACTATCAATCTATCTCGCACAACTATATTAACTTACTATGACGAAAATAGAATATATAAAAGAATAAAAAAGAAAAATAGAAAATTGATGGCTTCGGTCATCCGATAAATAAAGCTCAATTTTTACTCCATAAAAAAAAAATGTTTATGCTCTGTGAGAAAATTAACAAATACAAACAATCCAGGTTCAATATCAGCTGCTTCTGCAACTTCTCAACACTTCTTTCAACTCTTATCAAAAGATAAGAACACTCCCATCAGGCCTTCTAAAATTTAAAATCAGTAGTTCACCAGAGTCCATTTAAAACAACTATGACACCAAAGTGATACTAAAATGTTGATATTGATTAGTCTTAAATATTATTTTATTTAGTTAGGAATCTCCTCAAGAACAAGAGATTTAGATAGTGCAAGAATACTAATAGAATAAGTGAGTGGTTTCGAGGACCAATATGGGAAAGCATCAGGATTATAGGATGTCCAGTTAACAGGCACACTTGTGTTTCATCCATTTCATTGTGAGCATCTCTTGGTAGAGATCATGTGGGACTACACCATTAATAGCACCAATGATTTCATCTGGATCAGAGAGATTGGCATCACATGCTGTTCCGTTGATGTATTGACAAAAAATTCATTGGATAATAGTATGGGAAAGTTGTCATTCCTTTCATGGAGCCACTAAAGAATGCATTGTATGTTTGGGTTGGATTATTTAGAATATTATCGACCAAATGTGAAATACCTCCATCTACAGCCGCCAAAACAGCTGGTGGTGTATTTGGACGCCAGACACGCTTGACACTCTCAGCAGTAGAAACTGTCCAAGTATCAATTAAAACATTCAAAGCCAAAGCACTACTAAAGAAAATATCTTCACCGTATTGTACTTTCTTTCCAAAGAAAGTATCGTCATCTCCAAGGAAATCGTACCAAAAGAATCCACCCTTTTCGTTATCCTGCATTCTATTTAATATTTGATTGGTTCCATTATTTAACATTAATTCACGAAGTGATACAAGTGTATTATTTAGCTAAATATATTATGACCAAAAAGTGAGCTTTGCTGTCAATACCAAAAGAATTAACATAACTTACGACTGATGGGAAATCATTTGGAGACAATTGATTTTGAGTTTCAAGCAGATCGACAACACGAGAGACAAACCAACTGAAATCATAAATTGATGGATAGTAGAGCAATGCCAAATCTGGACGCTTGTAAACAATTTCACTGTTGATACCCCATTCGATGAGAGAGGTGATGGAATTGATCATTCGTTCAACATCAGCAGTGACGATACTAGTTCCATACTGGATGAGAGAAGATGTCAAACCAAAGAGAGTGTTGATTGAGACTGAGAGATCTACATTGTTAACATTGAATGGCATCTGTAAATATGGAAAGTATGCTGCCTGTTGTGGCAAACTCATCAGCCAAGTGCCAGGAAGTATCAAGTCTTCTGGTTTTCGTCCATTTGAAGTCCAATCCTCGAGGAATGGATGAATAGCATAGTAGGTACGTGGATCAACTGAAGACTGATTGGTGTCGTTTGAGAAAGGTCTATAGGCATATTGAATAATGGTTTCGATGGGCTTGCTGACATTTGGGTTTGCAGTTTGCCAAGCCTTAGAGATATATGGGTGGCTCGAGGAGACACTTTCTATCAAATGACCAAGTGCAAGATTGCATCCAGTGTCGTCAGAGTCAGGTGGAATTCTAAAAGCAACCTGCAAACTATCCAAAAAGATTTGAATCTGCTTCAAATCTGCGACAATATTATATTTTTTCAAAAGCTCTGCAATTATAAGAGCTGGATCCTCGAATTTGGAGTACTCATCGACCAAACTGATAAGATTGGTTGGAAACTCTGTATAAACGCCCAGCGATTGATTGTAAACCTGTGGCCAAAATGTATAGATTCCTGAATCGGCTTCTGAATTTCTATCGTGATATGTAAGTATAGCATCGACTGCCATATCCATCATTGTCTCATTCAATTTTATAGATCCTAATTTCTCAGCCTTTGATACAAGTATTTTAAAAACGAGTCAATCAAACAGTGCTCATCTATCTAAAACATTGGTTGGGCTACCTACTTGTAAAAGAGTGTACACAACAAAGTTGGTTACAAACATATTCGAATCTGGAATTGCAAACATTCTTCTAAGCTCAGTCATCATCTCATTTCCACAGAAATTCAGGTGGATTTCCGATGGAAACAATCCTTTTTGTTCTGCCCAAGTGTCCATAAATACATATGGTTGTGAATATCTAAATAAAATTAAAGCAACCAATATTATTAAACAAATCTATTCTCAGCTCATAATGGTATATTAAGTGAATCGAAAGGATGTCTATCCAATTGGCTACTTACTGTATCTGTGATTGTTGTATTAATTCCAATAGTTGTTCGATTGTGAATTTAACTTTGTCAGCAGGTACTGATTTTACATTGAAAACACCTAATAACAACAATAGTAGTAACATCACAATCGATGTCACTCTGTTATTATAATT
Organism: Heterostelium multicystogenum; assembly: GCA_003667245.1. Lineage (NCBI taxonomy): Eukaryota > Evosea > Eumycetozoa > Acytosteliales > Acytosteliaceae > Heterostelium > Heterostelium multicystogenum. The sequence continues at coordinate 72,614 of RCNN01000114.1, read as the reverse complement.
TAAATGTTTCATAATGATAACCTAAACTATACTATACTACTATAATAAATATATATCTATCTTTAAAGTTATATTATTATTATTAATATGACTAAAATTCAATAGTTGTTGTTTAAAACAGATAGTGTTGATTCTCCACTTTAAAGTGTGAGCTTAGGGTGTTAGTGTAACTTTACTTGATTGGGTAATTATTCTCGAGAAAATAAAATTAAACACAAAACAAAAAGAAAGACGATGATGATAACAATATTATTATTATTATTATTAATGATAATAACTAAAATAGTAACTGTGTGATGAATTTGGATTATGTGAAATTTCTTTTAAGAAAAGTCAAAAACATCAGATATCGGACTTTTTAAAAAAAATGGGACCCATTTCAAATTTGGGACTCTGATGAGTTGATATCACATCATAACCCGAGGAATTCATCATTTTTCACTTGGGCCAAAGCTAATAATCCACATTTAGAGTTATAACAATGAAATACTAAGTTGATCAACATAGGTTTTCTGTAATATCAGGTTGTAATAAAATCAAATTTCAGATTATTTAAGTTCACCTTTATTTAAAATTCATACATTATTACATATAATGAATGAATTTATATTATGTTTCAAGGTGGAGTGACAGCACTTTCAGGATTAGCATTGGCATTTTCTTTGTTTTTGTCTTCCATTGCCTTTTGTTTCATATGCTTATTCTCGACGTAGAGCATAACAATAAATCCAGCAACGATACACAGGAATCCTGGAATTGCAACGAGTGGGAAGTGAATATGCTTAACAATGATATCGAAAACCAATGTTGTTGGGATTGTCATGAGTTCTCCAGATCTTACAAACAACGGGGATGTTACGGAAAGTCCCCAGTTTGATAAGGTAGTTTAATAGGAATGCAACGGTTGCACTAAGTGTGAGGAAACCAAAGGTTTTGGCGTCGGGTGTTTGCCACGATTCGAAACCGGTAGCGCTTAGAATTGCCAACATAGGAATACCATAGATAATGTTCCAAAAAGCAATGAGCCCAATATATGAGTTAACAAGAGTTCTTGATACGTTTCCAACGAATTTAGAAGTCATCACTTCGTAAACAGCCCAGAGGAATGCAGAGATAATCATAAAAATATCACCAAGCACTGCATGTGGATATGATGAATTACTAGAATCTTTGTCGGCTAAAGTGATTCCAATAACTCCACCAATAAAAAGCACGACAGATATACATTTAAGAATGGTTGGTTTATCTTTTAGGATGATAATCGAAAAAAAGAATACCCAAATAGTTGCAGATTCTAAAATAAATACAGGTATTGAATATTTAATTAGTTAGTAAAAGATGCTCTTTAAAAATATTCCTATACTTTGATACTTACGATAAAGAGCATTAGATGTACTAACTTCGGTTAGTGGTAATCCCAATGACCAAATCCAATTCAAACCAACATAAAGCATACTCATAGCAAAAGAAATAATCAACATTCTCTTCATGGAGAATTTATCATCAATGAATTTTTGCTTGTATCGCTCCAACAGTCCAATTTCTCTGTATGAATCAGTCGAATAAATGTTTATATTTCTATGTTGATTTGTCGATATTAATCTCTGTTTTCTTTCTTTAATTTGCTCTCTCTTTAAAAGAACAAACTCAATAGGAAAAGCAATTAATAAATATATAGTATTATAAAAAACTATATTTATATATTAAAATGAATGTTAATTAATATAGTTTATTCTAAATTTCAGATAAACCATTGATACCTACCAAGGAAATATGGTTTATTATAAGATCCAGATAGAATGTATTGATTCAATTCGCTAATTGCTGAATAGAAGATGGTAATTGCAATAACAATTCCAAATCCCAATACTCTTTTTCTGAATGCTTGATTTTTATCGACAACTACTTCCGGGACTTGTTCAAGAACAGGAACCGGTAAAACGTCACCAAAGACAGATATCTTGTCATTATCATCTTCTCCTAAATTTAACATGAAATTAATATATTGATTTAAATAAGAACATTAAAGAGAAATAAACCTTTTCCATTATGTAAAAAGTTTGAAAGAGGTGATGATTGAGCAGAAGAATCATTGGAAGAAGAGTAGTTATCTAAACTCATTGGATTGGTTGAGCCATCAGAGTCAACCAATGAATTTGATATAGGTTTTAGTTCTATTTCATTGCTTTGTTCGATATCTTTTTTAAAATCAAATTGATTATCATCCACCGAATCTCTTTGAATAATTCCAATTGTCATTAAGTTATTATTTTATGTTGGTGATTAATAATATATTTCCAAAATACTAAAATATTATTTATTTGATTTGGTTGAATTGATTTAATAGTTATATTCTTTGATTCTAATTTATAATCAAACTTTTTGTTGTTACTATTTTTAATTAGATATATATATATTTTTAATTAGAAAATATTATTTGATTGAATATTTCTAATCTTATTGATTATTCCACTCTCCTGTCATTAATAGGGTGGTTTTCTTATTATAGTTGGTTTTGATATTTTTGTGTATACACAAATCATTTCCATTGTTTCTGTATTATTGAGAGATTACTAGTATGATTTTAGATTTCATTGACATGAATTCAATTCAATTACCGTAATATTTGTCAGAAAGATAGATATATTGATTCATGACATAGATTGTGCATAAATCTCTAATCCAATGAAATTAAATTATACAGCTTTGAGTCTATTTGTGGAATGCTAATATAACAATTGCAAATATCTTACAATTCAAACTCTAAATAAATGTATTGAATGATGTAATATTATTATTACTATTTACATAAAGCTAACTAGTTATTTTACTGGTTTCATAATAATATTAATATTATAGGTGGAACTAAATAAAATGCATGTGGTTCAGTCCTCTTCCATGTTTTAAATAAAACTTTAATTGAAAGTATTAAATAACAACAACTACAACTAACCCATACAAATACAAATACAAAATAAAATCAAACAAAAGGGGTACGACTACTCACAAACATATACACAACTCTTATTTCAATTATTATTTAGTGGTAATAAGTTTCTGTGGATATTTGGAAGTTTGCTTTCTTTAAAAACACACAACAGATATCTGTTGGGTATGAAATAGAGATCTCCAAACAGTCATGTGAGAAGACAATTGTGAACAATATCTAACAGAGATTCAATTGAATATCTCTTAACTCTTTCTTACTTTGGTAATGTTTATTGTCAAAATAGCAAAGGTTGACTCTCCATAACTCTTAATAATAATAATAATTACTATTTATCTATCAATTATCATTTATGAGTTCTACGACTACTATTGATTCTATCAATGTAGAAGCAAGAAAACTTAATAAATCATTGTGTTTATCTTAAGAAAATCATGTCCACCGAAAAATCTTGTTTGGCAATCTTGAACCAAAAATCCCAAACAATTTTGAAAAACGACCAGGCTTAGTTTTGAAAAAAGATATTTTAACCTTAATTATCTGAATTCGAGTGGTCTTTCACTACTTCAAAATAGATAATATATGATCTCCAATAATACCAAGATTTTAACCTTCAATTCCTAATCAAACTTTATCGATAAAGTTTGATTGATTTGATGAGATTGTGTCCTTTAAAAAAATTAATTGAATTTATTTTCAAACTTTGCAAATACCATCTTAAACTGTTCCCAAAACACTAGAGTCTGTAAGATAGATAGAAACGATTGTTGTATATTAAGCTAAGTATTAGTAATGGAGCTGAATTAGTTTGTTGTAAACGAAAATAACTTACAAATATAGTATGTGGACCCAATCTCAAGTAGTGAGCAAGAAAACCTTTGTACAGTGCGAAAAATCCTTCGACTTTGACAGTTTTATAAATACAATCAAACAAACTCTTATATTTCTCACCATGAGTGTTACCTTGACCCTGATAATACAATCTTGTTCTTGCGACATCGAATGGATTCATTCCTACTGTAACAAAGAGACCTGCTACCAAACTGGATAGCAAATGGGCATAGATATCGTCCTCCATTCCTGTCTTATTTATAATGAATCTCTTTGTTTCGAAATAGGTCGATAGTTGTATCGATGATCCAACTGCTGTTCTCTGTGCTGAGGTTGCCATGCCCTATAAATAGTTGATCAAATATAAGTGAACTACTCAATGCCAGCAATTGATCATTGACGATCGTCATACTCTAGTCAATCCTCTTAAACCTTCGGACTTTATAATTTGGGCAAAAGCTCTAGTTGTTGAGGTGTACCCACTAAACTGGGGATCATTAGGGAACATTCTTGCAGCTTGCATTCTGACCTTGACTAGATCGAAAGGCGATCCCATGGATGCACCAAATGCACCTGCAAGTGCACCAGATATAAGATTCTTGATAAAGTAGTTTTCTTTCTCTGGGTCAGCACCAACAAATCGCTTGATGGTGTCATATGAACCGAGTCTGCATCCATTGAGTGTTCCTTGCGATAAATAAGCAGGGAACAATCCACGCTGCATCCAATCAGTCCTTCGTTTTTTCCAAATCTTTATGAATGCATCACCAATTCCATTGTATACTCTGGCCGACATCTTTAGCTCGCCCTGTAACTGTAATCTTGTTTTCACCAACTCGATTGGATTTGTAACTGAATCATGATGATGATGTCAACTATCAATATCAATTGAAATCAATTAAAAACGGTATAGAGGACTGGTCGTCCTCTACACTCAAGAAAGCTTGAAACCTACAAGTTGTGGCGACCATAGATGCCAAACTACCCGATAAGAAACCTGAAATAAACCTTGTAGTTCGATGGCTCATTATCATTGATTTTAGCTATTGTATTGCTGCTGCTACTATCACTGCTGCTATCGCTGCTGTGTCGTTGTACAACAGGTATTTGATTTGGTGCTACACTTGACATCTCTACCTATATAGTTTTACAATAATATTATATGTATAATGTTATATATTTATGATATTTACAGAAATTGCTATGTTTTAAAAAAATGATATTAAAAATTTAGATTTTAAAAAAACATAAAAAATGATGACTTTTAGGCAGTTTTTGAAATTTCGCTAATTAATTATTAGGCAATAAAATCTCAGATTATTAATTTTATTTTATCATTTGGTTTTTGTTTTTTAGTTTGTTCCCGTCAATAATGGGCAAACCCTAATTAACTCCGACCAATTACCAACGAAACTATATTTGCATCTAAATTTAATAAATTTTTTGTAAATCTATTAGTTTATTAATTAAATGAATTAGGATATACCTTGATTAATATAATATTTAATTAAAAACAATATAAATAATTAAATATTATTATTTGTATTTTATAGTTGTTGTAGATTTATTTAACAATTTAAAAGTAGAATATATATTGTTAATACTGGTTAGTGAATGAATTCATACTATTTATCGTTTTTTTTTTTGTTTTTTTTATGTAATTTTATGGTGAACTCTCATATTTCATGCAGCCTGGAAGTTGTTTCTTGACAGAAAACTTTTATGACAGCGTGGCTGCTATCAGACTGCAGTGTGCAATGGTGAACTTGTGTTCTGCTCTTTAAAGAGACACCTACCCGAATTTTTTTTTTTTTTTGTTTGTTGTTTTTTTCTTTTTGGTCAAAAGGTGCCACCTACTTACTTTGCTAAATTATTTTTATTTGATTTGTTTGGTTCTTTGTCTTTGTTTATCTGTGTTGTGTTGTTTCTGCTATTATTGCTTTTGTAGCTACAACGATCGATCGATTATTATACATTGCTTAGTATTACTTATTATTAATATACATTCACATCGACCAAATAAAACAAAAGAAAAATGCAATCCTCATTATTCCAATCAGGTAGACAACTCTTTACAAAGTCTGGTCAATCTTTCATTAGACGTTCACTCTCAACCTCAACTTCAACCTTCATTGTAAGAATCGACCACTTTGAAATCAATACTATCGAATGCATTGCAACTCGACTAACTTAAGAATGATCATCGTGATGATCTGATCCATTAACAACAGGGTAATAGAGATATTAGAACATCAGACCAGAGATCTTCGATTTGATTCAAAAGGAAAAGCACCGTCAATTCAATGGATTGGAGTTGATTGCCTCAGAGAACTTTACCTCCAATGCTGTCATGCAAGCATTGGGATCATGCTTCACAAACAAGTATGCTGAGGGATTGCCAGGTGCTCGTTACTATGGTGGTAATGAAGTTGTCGATGTACTTGAGAACCTCACAATCAAGCGTGCTTTGGAGACATTCAATTTGGACCCAAGCGAATGGGGTGTCAACGTGCAACCATACTCTGGTTCCACTGCCAATTTTGCAGCATACACCGGACTCTTGAAGCCACATGACAGAATCATGGGTTTGGATTTGCCATCTGGTGGACATCTCACTCACGGATACCAAACTGACAAGAAAAAGATCAGTGCAACTTCAATTTTCTTTGAATCAATGCCATATCAAGTCAATGAGACTGGTTACATCGACTACAACCGTATGGAATACACTGCCGGTTGTTCCGTCCAAAGCTGATCATCGCTGGTGCCTCTGCTTATCCACGTGAGTGGGATTATGAAAGAATGAGAAAGATTGCCGACAAACACGGTGCATATCTCTTGTGCGACATGTCCACATCAGTGGTTTGGTTGCTGGTAAACAAGCCGTCTCTCCATTCCAATACTGTGATGTCGTTACAACCACCACTCACAAGACATTGAGAGGACCAAGAGCTGGTCTTATCTTCTTTAGAAAGAGCAAGAGAAAAGATGCCAAAGGTAACTTGATCGACGATGATTTGGAGAACAGAATCAACTTTGCCGTTTTCCCATCTTGCCAAGGTGGTCCACACGAAAAATACTATTGCTGGTATTGCTGTTGCTCTCAAGGAAGCCAGCTCAGTCGAATTCTCAGACTACATCAAGCAAGTACGTAAGAATGCTGCTGCCATGGGAGAAGCACTCAAGAAAAAGGGATACCAACTCGTTACCAGTGGTACTGACAACCATTTGGTTCTTCTGGGATCTTCGTCCACAAGGAATCACCGGAAGCAAAATCGAAAAGGCTTGCGACGAAGCAGCAATCACCGTAAATAAGAATGCAGTAATATGGAGATACCAGTGCAATTGCACCAGGTGGTGTACGTCTGGGTTCACCAGCTTTAACTTCACGTGGACTTAAAGAAGAAAGATTTCGAACAAATCGTCGAATATTTAGATCGTGTTGTCAAGATCTCAGTTGCCATTCAAGATAAAGTAGGTAAGAAGATGCCAGACTTCCAAAAGGCTATTCTCGAAGCAAAGAATTAAAGGAACTCAAGGAAGAAGTTCACAATTTCTCCAAACAATTTAACATGCCAGGATCAGCTGAGCTTTAACATAATAATAGATCAAATAAAAACCAATGATATATCAAATTCAATAGTCAATAATAATAATTACAACCAAAAACTTTGCAGATTGTTTACAATAAATTAGGTTTGTATTTGGTATTTTATTATTATATATTTACATGAGGATTCTAACCAATTGTGTGAAAGGTTTTTGATTTGCGTTCGCGAACAAAAATGGTTAATAAATATTGAGTTGTGTTGGCATGACCTAATACAAATATAATCTTAAGTTGTTGGTAGGGGAGGGGAATGAAATATTGTTGTTGATGTTGTTATTGATGGAAAATAAATCAAATTTTACACTATTTGTTGGTAAGAGTGACTGTTGTTGATGATTTGATTGTTGTTGGTTGAATCTCTTTCTTTTTTTTTTCTTTTTCTTTTATAAACTCTGTTTTGTTTTTTTGGTGGACTATTGTCTATATCTTTGTTTAAAAAAAACAGAAAAAAAAAAACTACATAGTGTGGAATGTTCGGAAGGTGGTATTACTTGAGGTTGGATAAATAATAGTAGTAGAGAAGTGATGTTGAGGGAGATAGTTTAAATTACATCTTGTTTGACTTTCTCTTCTTATTGACTGTCTTTTCGAGCTTGGCCTCTTTCTTCTTTCTCTTTTCAATACATTTGTTTAGTTCATCGATAGTATTGATGAGATAGGAGCTGTGTGGGGATAGACTCAATTCTGTGACGCTCCCATTTCTCGAGTGAAAGATCGTTTTGGAGTAATCCTTTGACCGCCGACTTTCCAAATAGATCCATCTTGGAGATAGCAGCCATTCTTGATGCATTGTTCTTTTCGTCGTCCCACAATGGCATCCTCAGTGCATAAGGAAGGGCTTGAATAACATATTGGAGTAGAGTGGACCAAGCGGATTTCTCTTTGAATTCTTCACCATTCTCGACAAGAGCCTTCTTAAAGTTGGCTAAACCACTCTTGACACGGTTGTACGAGACATTATCAAATACAAACTTATTGTTAGGGAAGAGCTTGTTGTATTGCTTCTGTAGTGAGTCTAGCTCTTCCATGATCTCATGCAAATCGGGTGGAGGCATGGCGTTTTCAAACTCTTGTTGGAGATCTGGATGTACAGATTGGAAAAGTGGGAACAGAGAGCAACCAATTGCTCTTTAGTAAGTGAATTGAGTGAACCTTCCAATGGACTGCAGGCAGCTTTACCGCTCTGGTGGTCTTTGGTGTAGCAGTTTTGGCAGTGGATCCTGGGTTTCCACTCTTTTTAGACTTTTGTCTTTGGTGAGCCAACTTGGGAACCTGTAGATGCCGTCGTCAACATGGTGACCGCCACCATTTGCATGTATTATAGATTCGTTCATATCGTATATTGGCGAAGGCAAAGAGTCAGAAGAAGATGGCCATCTGTGAAAGACTTTGCTGGGACAAGACCGATGCCACACTATTTTGGATTTGGGCTGATTGATTGGAGTTTTGTTGTACTTGTTGGGTTTGGTGTTGATTTGTGATACCAGCAATATTAGCAAGTTGGTGATGTAACTGTTGTTGTTGTTGCTGTTGGTGGTGATGTTGTTGTTGTTGCTGGTGATGATGTTGCTGTTGTTGTTGTTGTTGGTGATGATGTTGTTGGTGATGTTGCTGTTGTTGATGGTGTTGTTGTAAGGATATTGAGTTTTGGTGAGATGGCAGGGAGAGAGGTGGCAAGGAATGAGAGGCAGTGGCCGGGGATGACGATGGCGATGGATTTGGAGGAGTAAGCGATCCGACGTGTCCTTGCATGGAGTTGATATCCAAAAGGTTTGTAAGGGAATGGTGGTGGTACAAACCACCGTTGTTCATTTGGCTGTTAAAGTGGTAACCACCCATATGTAAAGGAGGACCCATTCCGGGCAACATGAAATTGGTTGAGTTCAACATTGTATGACTGTTTTGTGGGGGAGTGTTGGATGTGGAATCGGTGATACTGTTATTACTATTATTGATAATAGAAGTTAGATTATAGGATGACATTTGTATGTTTTAGGTAAGTAACTATTTTTAGTAGTACAACAGGTTGAGGTTTGGTGAATGGGTGTGGGGTTGTTTTAGGTTTGAGTGATAAAGAGGGTGCTGCTATTAACAATCTATATTAATTAAAGGAAAAGAGTGATGTAAGAAACAAGATCGATGCTGCTGAACAATTTAATAGTCCAGGCCGTGTTACTATAATTGACGATTGCTATTTGTGGTTGTTTGATGATGTATGGACGGGTGGGTGATTGATTGTTGTGTGGGGTTTTGCTGTTTCAGAATGGTAGTGTAGTACTTTTATAGAATTGTTTGTTAATTGGTTTGGACCAATAGGTGGTTGGTTGGTTTATCAATAAACTAGGTGATAAATTGATATAAAATCAAATTCAAAACCTAATAATAAAATTATTAAGAAATGGTAGGGGGATAAATATATTGGTATGGTGTACTACTAATGAGTAGGTAAATTAGAGCTTTAACCAAATTTATTATTGTGATTTGAATGTTGTTGTTATAGCAGAGTTGTGGTGTGACTGTCAATTTTTTAATGTGAGTTGCGGCAGGTGATGAGATAGAGGTGTATTTTTTTTTTAATTCGTAAAAATAAAATTTAAAAAAACTTGAAAAATATTGTCAACAACAAGTCAGGTTGTTGGTCTTTTTCTTTCTCTTGCTATGGCGATGCTCGATAATGTTATTGTTGGTTTGTGGAGAGAATCTACAAATTTGTTTTGCGAAACGCGATTGTGATATCGTAGCGATTGTGAAGAGGGTATTCTGCTAAGCAGCAGCCAATATTTGTTATTAAGTTTGTGATTGGAAATTTATTTTCGAATTTTGAGGTGTGTTTGTCAAGTGGAAGATTGTTTTGTATGTGTTTATAGCATGAGATGGGTCACCAAACAAACCCTAGCAAGAAAAGGTGAAAACCAATACCAAACAAGATAAAATAAGCAAATAAATTTTGATTGATTTTTTTGTTGTTTTTTTTGCAAATTATAATACACTAGTGATACGATTAATTTGAAAAAGAGAATGTGCAAGATTTTGAACAATAAGTGGGATACGCAATGAAAGAAACTTGCAAATGCAGAGAATTAAAGTGAAGAGGGGGGGATTCAATTGGATTATTGGTAGACAGAGTCGGTGGAATGTTATTAAAACAATACAAAATTGTTGCTGCTTTCCGTTTAAACCTTTACATTCAAATAGTAATTATTTTCCTTTTTATTTTGTTGTCTAATGTTGTTGTTTGTTATTGTTGTTGGTGTTGTTGATATTTAAGAAACGAAATCTCTGTTATTGTGTGGGGCTGTTGTATTGGCTGACTATGGAGTAGACTTGAGAAATTTTTGACCAAACAAAATAAAAAAAAAAATATTATTATTGAATGACTAGTGACACCTAGTTATTAATAAAATGATTAAAAAATATATTGTTGTTGTTTTTTGTTTTGTTGTGTTGGTTTTTTTAATTTATTACACAACAATATTTTTAATTAAAAATAATTTGAAAATATTGAAAAACATTTGAAAAATTTGAATTATCATCATACTGTTTTCATATTGGTGGGGCTGTCTTACTCGATCAACCTTCGAATGAATTTGTTGATTTTGTTTAAATATTTAATTGATTTTTTTTCTACATGTTGTGAAATCTAACATTCATAAATGTTGTTTTTATTCTAAATTGAACAACAACACCTCAACCGTATCACTCACGTGTTGTAGGGGTTTACTAATAGAGTATACACATAAACAGAGTGTGGTTGTGCTAACAGATTCACACAAGGTGGGGTAGTTTAAGTTGTATTTTTTCAAATTTCTCCCACCAACTCAACAACCACACCTTAAGGTTAATTAAAGTGTGTGTGTTTTTAACAGCAAACTTTCAATTATAAATAATATTGGTTTTGTTTGGTATGCAATACACATAGATAATTAATAAAAGTAACCAGTAGTATATATAGTTGTATGTATGTGTGTGTTTTTAACCACTTGTTAAACTACTACACACAAGGGTAACAACAACAGCAACACAACTGCAAACAACGACCCAACGACTCCCCATATACAACGATTCCATACATTGAAATGATTCTTAAATGACAGAGAAGTTGTGTGATTTGCATTTCAAGTTATATATAAACTATTAACACACAAAAAAAAAAGCCATATATATGATATTATTATTATTATACATATAAAATGATTAATGAGGTGGTTATTGTTATTTTTATTGTTATTGATCTCTTTATCTAATTAATGGGCACCTATTTTATAAAACTTAATCAAATATGGTCTATGTATGAACTCCCATTAGTACTATCAGTTATTTTATATAAAATATATATACATTTTGGTGTTTCTGCTATTGTTGTTATACGTACGGATAGTTATAGTAAATATGATTTTGTTGTTGAGGCAGTACCATAGAGTGGTGCTCAATATACTAGGTTCAAGAGAGTGTTGTGTGAGTATGTGTTTTGATTATGTTATCAATGGCAATAATATTATTATGATATTTCGTGTCTCTTTTGAGGCGAACCGTCATTACTTAACTTGTTTTAGATATAATACTACTCTTAATATTATTGATAGTATTTTATTGATATTGGTTTTTAGATACCATTTTGATTCAACAACACCCATTAAGTATAATAGGCTTGCTATTGGATCATTCAAATATATATATAATTCAAAACACAAACCATGTCAATAATAACATTAGATGTTACTATTAAAAAACAACACCAAATAAAGTTTAATAAAGATGAGATATGATAATAGTTAGCCTTGTTAATTGATGATAAAGAATAATATATTCACTCATAATACACACACAGTGATTCATCATTATATGTAGTGGCATCATTGCACCATATATCACTCAGCTAGTTTATTGGCAGGATCAAGTGGTGTGCAAGTATTGAATAAACGAATATTCGAAAGGTGTATATCATTGGTATTGGGGAGCCACACAAGCACCCCTATTATGTCAAATTAAATCAATCAATCTATTAATCAATCAAGACAGTCATACACAAATGTAAATATGATGTAATAATATTGAATTAGTTTTTAATATATTTGTATAATAGTAATAATAATGATGATATTGTGATAGGATGGGATTGATTATTAAAAATATTATTTTCTGGAACTAATGTTATTGATGGATTCTGTCAGAGAGTCACTTAAATGTGACTCTCGTATTGTTGTAAAGTAGTTGTAGATTGGTGAATGTTGTGTCGCCATTGTCATTGATTGTTGGTATTAGATGGGCTGATGAAAGAGTCTTTTTTGTTGTATCCTTAAAAAGGAAATGTCTACTTTCTCTACATCAGTAAGTATACAAAAAGGTTTCATAAAATCCTTCCCATATTGGGTATACTTGGATGATATGCCTAATTATTGCCAACGATTGTGTGAGTAATGTACACCTCATTTTACCTCATTATTCACAAGATAACCTCGTATCAAAAGATATTGGATAATCGATGGAATCAGTAGTTGGAAAGTGGTGCTTTTAGCATAGATAAACTACATTAATGCATATTAACAATGCAACTAAACAATTTCATTAGTTGCAAATGATGGTTTGCTGTTGTCCTGACTCTCATCAGATTATCTGCACTAATATTAATGAAGAATAGAATAAAAGTAACTTTAATTATACATCATTTCTTAGCTTGTTAATAATAATAATATATTACTGTTAAGATTGGTGTTATTTCTACAGTATTCTTTATCATATGAAAAGAATATTTTACTAAAAGTGTTACAAACACTTTTGTTTAGTTTTTTTTGGGATAATATATAAATCAATTTAAACATAGTCAATTCTATTATTGATCACCCAAATAAACTCTTTTGATTTTTAGTAATTATAATGGTTCGATTTAATCATAGATCAACCAAAAACAACTTAAAGTAATATACGAAACTTAATTCAAATAAATATATTTATTTGTTATTTATTAGTGATTTTGATGTGTATAATATTTTACAAAAGTAATGTTATATGTTCAAAATTTGTAAAGTTCAGATTGATTAAAAGAAAGTTAATGATGTCATGTTCTGGGACGTCGATTACTGGTGGAAAATTCCCAATACCAAAAAAATCAATCTTGCAAAGGTTTTTTGTATGAAAACAAATTTGGGAAAAAAATTGGTTCCGAAAAAATTGCAAATTAAAGATACTGAAAAATTGCAGTTGTGATATTTTCAAAAAAATTGTAGCAAAAAAATACTAATGTTCCGATGATAACATCAAGTGGCAACAGAGGTAATTCGACATCGTTTTCCAAATTGAGCGAAATACATCGATACTATTATTAATTTGAATGAGAAAAACAAAACCATTTGCAGTTTTCTCATTGAATTTCTGTATTACCCCATTTATTAATAGTGGCATTATATGTTATGTTCAATGCCATTCAAATTCACATGCACTACCACTAGTCAAATATTGTCATTCAGTCAATTTCATTTATATTTTCAATATATCCGCTACACATTTTGATATTTAAACATATTAGTGCCAGCCAGAGTTGCAACTAACTTAAGTACACACTAGCAAGATATTCAACACATTGAATTATTATTTAGAAATCACCTTCAATCCATACCAACACATTATTCCTTTTCTATAAACGTAACAACATCATCCACGATCGTTCACCTGCAATTGAGTTTAAACATTAGCAGTGAATCATCAACCAGAAAAAGACAAAGAAGCGAATCAACAACCTAATATTTAATATTATCAGAAATAGTAGTTTAGTTATTTAGTTGGTCCAACTAAATAAATATCAAAGTGTCTTTAGAAATTGCAATTGCCTAAAGTGGTCATCTATAATACTATTCACTTCAATTTGCAACACACCAAAAATATACACATAATTATCAATTATTCACCACCGCTACTACCACCACCAGTACAACTCATATAAATAATCCCCCAGTTACAAGTGCAACATTACTTAGTTTTACTGCTGTCATACAAGATATCATATAGTTATTAGTTATAAATTTAGTAATATAAATATAGGTAGATAGAATGGATTGTGCAAATAGAAGAATTGCAAATATTGAGCATCATCTCTCGAGCAGTCTTGTTAGTGCAAGTCTTAACCCACCCTCCACTCTCGAGCCAGTCAGACCATTCAATCCAGACAAGCTCTTCGAGTATCTCTTCCCACATCACTTGGAGATGCGTCGCCAGTTGATCGCAGAGTTCGAGAGCCCAGAGAATGAGTTGATGCAGCGTCCCCCATTCGGTCTGTCCTACACAGAGGAGCGTGAGCTCACCATGGCCCAGACCAAGCGTCTTATTGAGATGTCCAAGCGCTATATAAAGGTGATCGACTTTATCCGTGATCCAACCCGTATTGCCGCCTGGACTCAATCCTATCGTATGAGAAACATCGCCACTACCACTTTGTTTGGTGTCCATTTCTCTTTGTTTGGTGCATCAATCCTGCAACTCGGAACAGACGAGCAGCGTGAAAAATATCTAAAGCATGTCGAAGACTTCTCAATGCCAGGATGTTTCGCACTGACTGAGCTCGGACATGGATCCAACGTACAAACAAATAGAAACCCTTGCAGTCTACGATCACTCCACCGAAGAGTTCATCATCAACTCGCCAACTATTACCAGTCAAAAGTACTTTATTGGTGGAGCCGCTAAGAATGCAAGATGGACAGTTGCTTTTGCTCAATTGAAGGTTGGAGAGAAGTATGAGGGTGTCCATGCTTTCCTTTTGCGTATTAGAAATGAAGATGGTACCATTTGCAATGGTGTAAAGATTGCCGACTGTGGTGTAAAGATGGCTCTGAATGGTGTTGACAATGGACGTATGATGTTCAACAACTACAGAGTACCACGTGATCAGTTGCTCTCTCGTTTCGGTGGAGTGAACAAGGCCGGTATCTATTCATCGCCAATCAACCCACCAATCAAGCGTTTCGCACATAATATAGGTGCTCTTGTTATTGGACGTTATATTATTTCGATTGGATGCATTAGTTTCTCAGCAGTTGGTTTGCAAACTGCCATCAATTACGCATTTACTAGACGTCAATTTGGTGACGATGACCATGAGCGTCAACTAATCACCTATGCTGTACATCAACGTCGTCTTCTCCCACATCTTGCATTCAACTATGGTATCCACTTTGCAAATGACTATCTCCTTCGCTTACTCGCAGAGAAAGAGAATAGAAAGGATAAAGAAATCCATGTCTACGCCTCTGCATTGAAGGCATATTCATCATGGCACAACAGAAACTGCTTACAGGATTGTCGTGAAGCTTGCGGTGGACAAGGTTTCCTTTCTGACAACTTGATTGGTCCATTCAAATCAGAGACTGATATCTATACAACATTCGAAGGAGACAATGTTTTGATGTATCAACAGGTTGCTAAGTACATCTTGACTGAGGCACGTCGTAAATCACCACCCGAATACACTTCACCCTCTGAGAGCTCACGTGCTAAAACCGACTCAAAACACCTTAGGTCATTCGATTTCTTGCTACAAGCAATGACAGCACGTCTCAACCAATACGTTGTTTTTGTTGCCAACAAACTCATGGAATCAGTTGGAAGCGGTAAGGCAGTCATGGATGCTTGGAATGATTGCGGAAGCTATATTTTGAATCTTGGTATTGTATTTACAGACCGTTTCGTATTGGAGCGTTTCATTGATGGTGTCACCAAGTGTCCTGACGCCAACCAACGTAATGCAATGTCATTGCTCATCAGCTTAATGGGTCTCTTCATCATGAACAGAGACACATGGTTCATCAAATACCAATATATTTCAGTAGAGCAATCCGATGCCATCGAGAATGAAATCTCGGATCTATGTAAAGAGATTGCACCAATTTCAATTGCACTTGCCGAAGGTTTTGGTTTCTCATCAAAGACAATGGGTCCAATAGGAAGAGATTGGATCTCTGAAAATAGATATTAAAAAAAAACCACCACAAGAACAAACAAACATATCAAACCGAAAGTTGTAGATCTATTGTAATATCAAACAAGGATTTTAGAATAAATGAATGATTACCATCAAATGTGAATAATAAATACACAAGCATTTGATGGTGTTTATAGTTGTAACTTAATGGTGACTAACCAATATCCAATAATAATATTCACTTAAACTACATTTACATGACACAGTAATTATAACAAAAACACAAAGCCATTCTAGATTTGAGTGACGTGGAATCAGTGTTCAACATTGTCCAAATTTGTCCGAATGAAAAATGGTTTTTTCCTTTCGCTGAAAAACATGTGTTTGGCTAGATTTCGACAAAAAGAGTGCGGTGTCAGTTACACTGCAAATCAGATATGATTCTGATTCAAGTTAGGTGACAAAATTAATTAATTTATTTATTTTAATTTAATTTTAATCTGCTGCAGAAGGGTTTTTTTTTTAATCAAAAAGACATGTCTGATTGATCTTCAGTTAGTTACTTAGTTTTTGATCAGAGTAATAAATAAATCAATCATTAGATAGAGAAGAAATGGAACCAATCGCCAATAATACAACTGCTGATTCCAAAGTATGGATCATCACCGGTGCCACCACTGGATTTGGATTTATCTTGGTCGAGATGTTGCTCTCACAGGGTCACAAGGTTGTTGCCACCACCAGAAACAAAGTTAAGCTCGTTGAAAAGGTCAACGAGAAATTCAGTGGTAAGACTGACGTTCTCTCGAGATTCTTGGCCTGCCAAGTCGATCTTGCAGACATTCAATCAATTCAAGCATGCATCAACCAAACCGTCGAGAAGTTTGGTAGAATCGATAATCTTATCAACAATGCTGGTTACTTCACTTTTGGTTTGGTTGAGGAGATCTCCGATAAGGAGCTCAGAGACAACTTTGAAGTCAACTTGTTTGGTCCAATTACCTTCGCCAAGTTGGCCATCCCACACCTTAGAGAGTCTGCCAAGACCAACACCAACGGTCCAAGAATCTTGAACATCTCCTCTATGCTTGGTATTTGGGGTGAGTTGCCAGGTTTCGTTTCTTACATCTCTAGTAAGTTTGCTCTTGATGGTTTCTCTGAAGTCTTGCACGCCGAACTCAAGCCACTTAACATTCATGTTACTGCTGTCAAGCCAGGTAAGTCATTTTAATAATACAATTGTGTTTGGTTTGGCCATATGACTGATCTTGTATATTTAGGTGGTTTCAAGACTGAAATTCTCACCGGTGCTCCAAATGTATCTGCTTTCCACCCACACCCAAGTGGAGCCTATCCAACTATCAACGAGGACTACTGTAAGGGTTTGTTGGTTTCTTTGCAAAAAGGTGATCCAGCTAAGCTTTGCGACCTTTTAATTAAGATGTGCGCACTTCCAAATCCACCATTACACTTGATGATTGGACCCGATGCATATGATATTGCCAACAAGAAGATCAAGAGAGTCACTGAAGAAATGGAACAAAACCGTGCACTTGCAACAGCCACAGATCTTTCTTAAACACACTAAAAATTATCTTGCATCAAAATCACACACTTCTCGAAATTTCAATGATGATCTGAAAATTCCAAGATCCATTTTTAGGATTCTTATCAAAAAAAGATTTTGTTACTTTGAAAAAATTTTTGGAAAGAAGAATCTAGATTTTATTATTGGATATTTGGTGGATTCTGTTCTCATGAATTCGTTCTTCTTATTATTATTTTATTATTTTGTAAATCATGAAACTACTATTTTTTTTCATTCTATTAATTATTTGTTTATCATCGGAGCACAGTAACGCACTTCCAGAAAACGAAAGTAGGTTGATACTATAGGAGATTAGGGATTGTTGAAACAATATATTCTAATTTTCAAACTATTTTGATCTTTATAGTTGAATCCCTAAAATGGATAGCAAAACAAGTATTTTTCTTTCATATATCTAGTCTTGTTTAATATTTATTTCTCACATTGTTTTTTTTAGTATCAATTGCGGTGGGTAATACAGGGAACTACTTGTAAAAGTTTTTTAAATGTATACTTTGATATTGTATGCAGACCAGATGATCAAGGAAATGAAAGTGTCTTTATGTTGTAAGGATTTAAATACAGATATTAAATAATAATATTTTCTACTAAATTTATTCCAAAGAGAATTAGCCTCTAATACTCTAGTATATAATGGTGATCCTGGTCATATTGACAGTCTAACTTTTCCAAATCTTGAGAGTTTAACGATTAATATTAATGATGTAGCTGTAAATAGATCTTATAATATTGTGCAGCTGATGGACAATCCCACAAATTCCAAAGTTTCAAAGATTACAATAGGAAGCAATATTACCATACCAGATCTCTTTCCAAGATACCTGAAACCTAAGTTTTTGTAATGATTCTCAATTCAATGTTATTTAATTTTCACATTTTTACTTACCATTCTTTTATTTATTAAGGTATCTTTCTGTACCTGGCAATCAAAATTTCACTAGAAACTTGTTTGTCCCCGAAATTGAAGTTATTTCATTGTTAAGGACCAGTTTTAATTCAAGGGTATATGTTGACATTGATCCATTAGGATATTATCCAAACCTTAAATCTCTGTAGGTAGTTTAATTTAGATTATCCAAGATTAGAACTAACAATTGAATCTTAGTAATTTCAATGGTTTTGAACTTTTAAATGTCTCAGGGTTTGTGATTAATTCAACATATTTCCCTAAGCTTACCCAATTGTAAGTTATTTCAAAGTTATTATAATCTCTTTATTAATTATTTAATTCATTGAAAGTGCTATTTCAGGTGAAATAATGTATGTCCCTAGAACTATGGTTATCGATACACCCTTGCTCAAACAAATGTATGTACTCTATTGTTACAACCCAATGTATACTAATAATAGTTACAAAATTAGTGATATTACTGATTATAATATAACTTTTGTGCAAATTCCAGTAGCTTTAACAGATATGTAAGTTTAGGTGAACGATCATTTGGTTTTCATAATTAATTAACTTTTGTATTTTAGAACTCTCTATGTGTGTGGATCCTCTATTCAAAACTTTTCTTTATTTCCCAACCTAGATCGTCTGTAAGATATATTTCAGTACTTTTAAACATTTAAAATCAAAACTCTTACATGTTTATTTTAGAACTTTATCATATTGTTTCTTTACATTGGAAAGTGCCAAGAATTTAAGTAGCTTGTAAGTATTTTAAAGATATTAAGATTCAAAATATTAATAGTTATTTCTAAATAGAACAGTTCTTGGTACGAAATTAAATATACCTCAGCTATCTTGGTTTAAACAAGGATTTGATATGTAGGTTACAATCTATATTGGTAAAGAATATGAAATTAATACTAATCAAAACTATAGGGAACTATTTTATTCAAATATGGTTGGAACTATAGGTGATTTCTCTAGTTTAATGCCCAGAACCTTTCATATTACTGGATCTTGGAATTTAACTGTCAACCTCTATGACACCGATTGTTACACCCAGTACTCCGTAACTGATGTCATTTTGGGTAATAGTTATGTTCCTGATTGTTTCTATTGCTATTATCAGGATATGAATGGAAGAATTCCAATTTCAGTGCCACCCAGACCATCTAATTTTGAATGTCGTAAGTTATTTTTTTAAATAAAGTTTATTGATGTAGACTAATACTTAATTATTATTCCTAGCAATTAAACTCGATAAAACAAGTTTTATAATAAATGTAGATAATAGTAAGTTAATAGTAGATAATAATAAAAGCATATTATTAATTAATATCCAACAAACAGGTTTTCTAATTACTGGCAACAATCTTGGATTTAACAGTTTAGTTGATAATGGTTTGGTCGTAGAGATCCCAAATAAAGCATTTAGGTCAGTATTTTATACTTTATCTTAATAATATTATTATTATTAATTTCCAATTCTTGTTTATAGATTTACACCTGGAGCTATTAATGGATTAAAGAACATATCATTCTCTAATACCTATAATTATACCTTTGAAATTGCTTGGGGAATAAATTGTAAGATTTTCTATTAATCATTAACTTTGAACTTAAATTAATTGCATATTTTTTAGCTTCTATTGATTACGTACAATCGACCCCAATCAAGGAATCCCCCCATACCCAAATTAATATTACTGGACGTTTAAATTCTTTCTTCTTCCCATTTACTGTTTATGGAAACGGAGTTCCGTGCGTTTTACAAAACAATGATTCATACCACATTGGATGTATATTGGAAAACTATCAATCTCCACTTCCAATTAATATAGAAGTTCTGAGTAGGATTTCAAACTATTCAAAGTTGTCAACACCTCGTAAGTTCCATTTGTAGATCAAATGATATACATATCATCTTATCAATTACTTTTAGCATTAGTCATTTCATCAGTTTCCAATACAACAATACATGGTGGTTTGATAACTATTAGAGGAAATTTTTGGTATGATCCATATTTAGCTTATGTCGAACTAGCCGATAAAACTCCATGTACTATAAATATCATGAACGAAACATTTATAGAGTGTAAACTAAGAGCCGGACTTCGTCCTATCAACCATATTATTATTTTAACATCAAGTGGATATAACATTTCATCAACTCTTTTTATAAGTTTGTATTTTTTAATAGATATTCCATTCATATCACTAATAGGGTTTATACAGATTTTCCACCTGATGATTGTGGAGTAGATTCCAAATGTAATGGGAATGGAAAGTGTGAACAAGCTCGATGTCAATGTAACAATGGATTCAATGGATACTATTGTGAATCAAAGATTGACAATGGAGTTGTCATTCTTCCAAATGATCAATTACCATCACCAACAGTTGTCACAAAAGATGGATTCCAATTCCAATTCAATATCATTTCAATTCAAGAACTTGATGATACTGGTACTATTGTGAATGAATACTTTACAAACAAATGGAACTATTCATTACAATCAAATGAATCACTCACAACACATACATATACAATCAAACCTTCGAAATCATTACCAACGATCATTCAATCAACAATCGAGTATTCACCACTCGAAAGAACAATAACATTTGCTGGATTGACAACAATCTATCAAGCAAACTCATTGAAACTAACTATCAACATCAAGAACTGGATATTTAGAAACAATCTAAATTCTCTCAGAATTGTAATGGAAAATGATTTCAAGATTTCAAAGATTGATGACTGTAATGAGATGACTTCAGATATTGGACTGGATTCGATAACCAACAATACCAACTTTGTCAAGCTAACATATGGTGAAACATCATTTTATGGAAGATTCTTACCTTTTGCTTTGGTAAATCGAAAAGCTTTTGCAATTCAGAACAAAGTCATCAATTCAACAACAATCGACCAAACAACAAAGACATTCATTGGAATGACCCTTCCATATTGTTTAAATTGTATCATTGATCCTGATTTCTCAATTCTCATAGATTCAAACTTTGTTGACAGATGTTCGAACAAGAAGATTAATAATACATGGAAGATTGCCACGATTGTATCTGTTGTTGGTGTTGTATTGATTGCTGGCACCGTTGCAACAATACTTTTCTTCAGAAACAGACAGAAACTAAGAAGAGAAAAGCATCAAATCGCTCAAAGGTTAAAAAAACTAAACGACAAATAAATAAAATAGTAACAATACAATTAAAAAGTGATGGACAATTTGTTTGTTGGTTGTGAGGGAAGAGAAAGCATGAGAGGTAGCTGTTTTAGATGAAAACTAGTTTTATCTAAAATTAGTTAATCACACTTAATATTGATACTGTTTTTTTTAAGTAATATAGGATTTAAATCTGTAGTACATTACATCAAGGGGATAAACATACTAAATGAGTTGGACCAATTACTAAATTAAAAAAAATATGGATATTACGTGAATCTAAAAGGTAATCAATTAATGATTAGTTCAGGTTCAGACAGTTAATCTGCATTCAAATCTTATTATAATATACAAAGAAATCAATCAATTTAAATTTTTTTATTGTGTTCGAATAGTTATTCTTTTGAAATGCATAGGAATATTCTCTACCTCCAATGGACACAAGAACTAAAAAAAGTTTCAATTGAAATTAATATAAAGTGTTTGCATTACCGTTTGAATTGTATTTTTAAATACACTTACAGCTCCACATTCTTCATCAAGATGATCTTTAACATATTCAAATGATGCATCGCAAACCTCAATTGACGCCTCAAATAATGTAATGTTATTGAGATCTAAAGGGAATGAGTAGTGTGGATCGTATGTTGTTGTACTCTTTTTAATTCTTCCCATCACATTAACTTCATTCTTTTCCCCTAAATAAATCTCTTGCATATTTAATCTTTTCAGGGTCTTCCAAATGAATATAAACCTATCTCTACCAAGATGATCGGTCATTTCGAAATAGTCGTGTTCACCATCATAAACAGGACATCTGAGAGAAGCAATTAGAGAATACTTGATATTTTCATTTTAACTTTTGATTATTGTGTTTTAGTTATTTGGATGTATAAAGTATATGGATAAACTATGAAATTTCATATCTTATTTATATTGACATTGATAAGCTTTAAATTAATTCACCTATAGTGAAGTTCAAAAAAAGTTCTAATGTGAGTAGTGTAGGCCTATTCCTAACACTTTAATTTATCATGATCACACCACCAATTGTTGTTAACAACAATCACCTATTATTGTTTGCAATCTATCCATCTATATCTATCTATCTATTTTTTATTTCATTTTTTTATTGATAAGGATAAAAAAAGATTTCACATTGGTTACAGTTTGTTGCTATCCTATGAGGAAAAATAATAGATACTACATGTTGGTTTCAAAATTTTGTTTCATGTTGTTTCTAATTTCATACAATGAAAATCAAGATTCTTTTATCTTACATATGCAAAAAAGAAAAATTAAAGACTTTTTGCAAAAAAAAAGTAACTGTGAATTTGATTGAAATCAGAGACAATAGGTCTACTCTATCTAAAGAAACAAATTAACTGTTTAGAGGAAACAAAATTGAGTCAATTCCAAACTTACAACTAGTTTCAACCCAAAACTCAACTTGGGTTTTCAAAAAAAATACAAAAAAAGATTTTTACAGAGTCACATAAAAAGTTCCTAAAGATTTTAAAAATATCTTAAGATAAAATTAAGTTATTTCGAAAGTTCCACAGCTATCTATTCAATTTGTTGATCATTCAATTTCAAAATAATACAGTACGATGAAAATACAAATAACATTCATATTGATTCTGCTTTATTTAGGTATATCCTTACTAGTTACAGATGCTCTATCAGAGAGAGAATGTATGTACAACATCAAGTCTTTAGTTTAGGTTCTATTCAAAGTCTAACATTGATCAAAATCTAAATATTCACAGTACAATCAGTAAAATGGATTATCAAACAGGTATATATTTCAACAAATCATTATACAGAATCTTTTATTCATTATAATACCAGTACCAATTCCCTTGGACCTTTACAGGAACACGATGTAGGGATTTTCCATATGAAGTTTTCGTTAAATGTGAAGTAAATAATGGTGAGGATTCTATTATAGAAATGTAAGTTACTATAATATTTAAACCCAAACAAACAAATAATTAATTAGTTTTTTATTAGGAATGTATTTTCATATGGAGTAGTGGACAATGGTGAACCTGATTACATCGATAGTTTATATTTTCCAAATATGACAAAAATATGGTTCCTTGAACAAACTGAAAAGAATAGCTCCTACAGGATATTAGAGCTATTGGACAACCCATTTAATTCCAATCTAAAACAAGTGAAAATTACTTCCTTCAGAAATGTTTACATCCCTTCTCAATTTCCAAATTTTATTCCATTAACAGTCTTGTATGATGATTTCTATAATAATAATTTAAGAAGTTACTAATTATTAAAATTATCCTAGCTTTATAAACTCATACTATTTTAACAGTATTGGCCAAAGTCTATTTACCCAAATATGGAACAAGTAGAGATTATAGTTGGTTCTTACAATTCATCGATATTGGTAAATTTTGATTCTTCTCTGCAATACCCAAACCTCCAGCATATGTCAGTATATATCTCAATTTTATTAATCAAATACTAACTTTATATCATATAGATTGATACAAAATGTCAATATGACAAGTCTAGATTTAATTATCGATACAGATCACTTCCCTTCACTTACATCATTGTAAGATCATTTATTACTTTTTCTAGATTAGAGCTTTTAATGACATATATATATATATATATATATTATAGGTTTATAGATTGGGTTAATCGTGGAAGATTGGTAATTGATACACCAAACTTAAAAGAATTGTGAGATCTATTATTTTGAAAATTGTAAATCTTCATTAATATTTATTAGGACTCCATTATAAATATAGATCTGTCCAATATGTTAATATTGAATGGAAGATATACCCAAATTTGACAAATTTGTAAGTTTAATATGTATTTATATTTATACAATACTAATTCAATTTCTATAGGCAACTTAATGAGGTATTTTCAGAGATCTCTGATTTTACTGTCTTTCCAAACATAGAAACCTTGTAAATATATATTTTAGCAGGTGTCTTATTTTAAATTAATACTAATAAGGTCTATTATCATTTAGAGATTTACACAACTGCAATTTCACACTCGAAAATATTAAAGGTTTGAAATCATTGTAAGAATATACATCCAATAAGAATAATTGTATATTTTTAGATATTAATTAATCTTTTGACTATTAATAGAAAATCTTTTTTTACCAATGTATCTGTCCCTCAGCTTTCATGGTTCAGAGAAGGATTTGAAATGTAAATATCATTTCTATGGCAATTTTAAATTCATATTAACTCCTTTACGAATTAAAGGGAAATCTATAATACTCAACTTGGAGGAGCCTTAGATGATTTTTCAACTCTGAAACCTAAAAAATTATTTTTGTTTGAAGCACCTAGAATGACTTCCGATCTTTACCAAGATTATTGCTATACTCAATTTAATTTAAGAATCCAAAATCTTACAAACCCAAACAGTTCAATTCCTGATTGCTTTTATTGTTACTATGATACAATGAGATACAAGATACCTTTGAATGTTCCAAGTCCCCAGTCAACTTTAAATGCCGTAAGATAATGCACTGCATTCATTTTCACCACTTCTTATTAATTTACATTATTTATTTAACCTCATAAGCATTTCGAATCGATAAAACTAATTTTGAGATAGACCATACTCGAAGTATGATATTGAATTTATAATAGAATTTGTTTATACAATTGATACTAATTATCATTTCTAGCAATAAATATCACTGGTGAAAACTTGGGATTTGAAAGCCAACCAAGTACTTCTGACTTTAACTATGATATTCCCAACAAGTTAATTAGGTAATTATAGAAAATACTTTCAGAATAATTATTTAATATTGATTAACATTCTTTCAGCAAATCATTCATTGAAATGAATGGAAAAAGAAATATTTCCTTTCAGACCTATGATACATTATATAATTTTGAAAATAGTTTGGGGTCAATTTTGTTAGTTATCATTTAATTAATATAGTAATATATTTCAATTTATTAATATAATTTTTTATTGTAAACCAATCTTAACAGCAGAAATACTCTTTACACAGTCGCAACCTTTAGAAAATACAGGACATATGATGGTTAATATCACTGGTTATTTTAATACATACTTTTTCCCATGGACTGTATTTGGAGATGGCAGACCATGTATTGTCAATTATAATACTTCATATGTTATTGGGTGCTTCATTGAAAACTATCAAACCTCTCAGCCTATGTCTCTTGAAATAAATACAGCTCTGTCCAACATTAAAAAGTTGACATCAATACGTATGTATAGCTTGATCGTAATATAGCAACTTACTAATATATTCTTTCAAGCTTTGATTATTACATCAATATCTGATATTTCTATACATGGTGGACTAATCACGATTGTTGGAAATTTTGGAAGCTCAGCATATAATCCAGATGTATATCTTTTGGATGATGATTCAAAATGCAATATTAAATTCTGGGATAGCAATCTATTAATTTGTCAAATACGATCCGGACTTCCAGTTTCAAAGCAAAACTTTTTACTTTTTTCCAGTGGATTTGAGTACTATGGAACTATCAATATAGGTAAGTTTTCTATTAATAATTATTACATTTAATCAGTATTAATATAATAACACAATATTTATTAAATTGTATTTATTAATGTGTAGTTTTACCACCTGATGATTGCGGAGTAGATTCCAAATGTAATGGGAATGGAAAGTGTGAACAAGCTCGATGTCAATGTGACAATGGATTCAATGGATATTATTGTGAATCAAAGATTGACAATGGAGTTGTAATTCTTCCAAATGATCAATTACCATCACCAACAGTTGTCACAAAAGATGGATTCCAATTCCAATTCAATATCATTTTCAATTCAAGAACTTGATGATACTGGTACTATTGTGAATGAATACTTTACAAACAAATGGAACTATTCATTACAATCAAATGAATCACTCACAACACATACATATACAATCAAACCTTCGAAATCATTACCAACGATCATTCAATCAACAATCGAGTATTCACCACTCGAAAGAACAATAACATTTGCTGGATTGACAACAATCTATCAAGCAAACTCATTGAAACTAACTATCAACATCAAGAACTGGATATTTAGAAACAATCTAAATTCTCTCAGAATTGTAATGGAAAATGATTTCAAGATTTCAAAGGTTGATGACTGTAATGAGATGACTTCAGATATTGGACTGGATTCGATAACCAACAACACCAACTTTGTCAAGCTAACATATGGTGAAACATCATTTTATGGAAGATTCTTACCTTTTGCTTTGGTAAATCGAAAAAGCTTTTGCAATTCAGAACAAAGTCATCAATTCAACAACAATCGACCAAACAACAAAGACATTCATTGGAATGACCCTTCCATATTGTTTAAATTGTATCATTGATCCTGATTTCTCAATTCTCATAGATTCAAACTATAATAACCTTAATTGTAAAGAGGAGAGGAAGAATAATACATGGAAGATTGCCACGATTGTATCTGTTGTTGGTGTTTTATTGATTGCTGGCACCGTTGCAACAATACTTTTCTTCAGAAACAGACAGAAACAAAGAAGAGAAAAGCATCAAATCGCTCAAAAGTTAAAAAAAACTAAACGACAAATAAATAAAACTATAATAATATTTATTTTCCTCGATTCAAGTTTAACCATGTTAATTCCTTTGCGGAATGGAAGGAATAATTACGTTTTCAATATTAATGTAATTGCAGTAGCTGCAATAATCACAAATACAACAGATCCAACAACAATACCAGCAATTTGGCCATTTGTCAATCCAGACGATTTCGATTCACATTCATCAGCATCGTTGTCAACCAACAAACTAAAATCAGGATCCAACAATGCTGAACTCTCGAAATATGGGATGTTGATTCCAATCAAGGCTGTTGTGCCTGTTGATTTATCATTCATTGGTTTGTCTGATTCCAATAGTTTGTTGTTAAGTGACTGAATACGATAATCGATGATTCCAAAGTTGATGAATCTGGCAAAGAGTGTTTTGTCATTGATTTGAAGTTTCAAATATTGAATTTCTGAGGATTGTGAGTCATCTGAGAATGCTGAATTGACACATGAGCTTCCAGAGTTTGATGTTGAGAGTGTTGCATTCATCAATAATTGGAGTGTATTCAACTTGTCTTGGAATTGGTATGAGTCAATGAGTATCGAGTATTTCATTGATGATGGTGACATTGTGTATTCTTTGTTTCCAAATGAATAGTTGGATTGTTTATCGAAATATTGAAGTGTCACATGTAGTTTTGTTGTTCTGTTTGTTGAGATTAGTGTACTGAATTCATAGATGGTTGAATCTGTTGTTGTTTTTGTTTTGTAAGATCCAAGTATCATTGAGTAAATATTCAAATACAATATTTCCTTGTCCATCCAGTTCTCTTATTGATGATATTGAGATCAATGATTGCAGTGTGGTTGTCTTTGTTGATTTGGGGTGGTTGTTGGTTTGCTTGGGTCGACGTTGGTTGTCACATCGATCAGTTGGAGAGAACAAGATGGTCCTACCCATCCACTCTTACATTGGCATCCATTTGGTGTGCAATCACCATTACCAGAACATGAAAGAGGACAGGCTGGAGGTGAAGATGTTGGGGGTGGAGTGGGTATTGGTGGTATAAGTGTTGGAATAATTTGTAGCGAATTGCTTATTGTTTTACCAATTGTAATTGATAGGTTATAAAAAACCTATTTGGGTCAAATGGAGGAATATTTAATACCATAACAGTGAAGCTAC
Organism: Heterostelium multicystogenum; assembly: GCA_003667245.1. Taxonomy (NCBI): domain Eukaryota; phylum Evosea; class Eumycetozoa; order Acytosteliales; family Acytosteliaceae; genus Heterostelium; species Heterostelium multicystogenum. The sequence goes on along the minus strand of RCNN01000114.1, from coordinate 43,877 downwards.
AAAATGAGGGTTTCGAAATTGAAAATGGTAATCCATTTGATAAGGAGGGGCTAATACTATCGGAATTATTTCCAAAACCTCTTCCATACACAGTCAACAAACCACCCTTTGTTGATATTGGCTCATAGGATTCCAGGATAAGGGAGACTGTAAACATTCTAGTTATGCTACTAATAAAATTCACTTTTTCCTATTACTAAGTTTTGAGAGAATGCTCCATGAATATCAAATAGGAAAGGGATAGAATCCTCTCCGAATCCAAATGGAATTTTTAAGGATACGCTATACAAGTCCAGCATTTCGTTATAATGTAGAATATCCAAATATTCTTGAGGTGGAACTTTCTAGTACAGCAATTGGTAAGTGACGTCTAGATACACCAGTAGTAGAGTTCACAGTAAAGTTTACATTAAGTATTTGGTCTTGTAAACCAACATTAATGAACTTGGTATATTGCCTATGTGAATAGTTGGTCTAATTGAATCTTGGATAACAGAACAGTTCGAGTAAGTTGAGATTGTAAGTTGGTTCTCGAGAGGAGTGAAATATATCTTTTCCAATGGATCAAATGATGAGCTTGGATTACTATTTGGAGATTGTGCAAAGTTTCCACATGCATCAGTTAATTTAACATGGTTTTTTAAATGAATAGATTTGCTTTACACAAGTATTTTGAGTCAATGTTGAAACGAATCGAATAGACACCATTAAATTGATCTCCAGAGATAGACTGCGATGGTGTAAATGTGAAAACATATGGTATGTAATCTAGATCGGATGTTACATTTGAACTCGGCCAGAGCTAAACCATTTGGTGAGTCTTGAATAGTTACATCCCATCCAAGTACAAGTGTGTTAATTCCCTGATTGAAATATGGTATAATTGCTTTCACATTGGAAATCATTGGTGGGTATAAATCAGCATCTACAATTATGTTGTTAATAAGTAGTTCAATCAAGTAAAATATAATACGCTTACTTTTGGAAGTAACCTTCAAATCTGCATTTGGGGAATTTGGCAATTATCATTTGGTTGTTTATCGGTGGATAGGAAAACAATTGATATCTGACTGAACCTTCAAACAAATTTCTCTGTAGGTTAAAATCGATTTGATACTTATTGATATATGGATTCCAATAACCTTTGAATGTCTGGTTGATCATGTCATTTGGTGTGCTAAAAATAACTAGTTGTGGAGAATAGTCTGTAAGTGGGTTCTTTACTGTAAAGTATAGACTGTTACTTGATATCAAGTTGGTCACATCTTGGTTATTGCTCTGGAAAGAGAGTGATTCTAAATCATCAACTGTCCAAGATATTGGAATTGGAAGATAGGGAATGACATTCATAGATGGCATGATATCTCCACTTGTGAAAACAGTTACTATATTTATATAATCCACAGTGATTAATCTTTAATTGATTGCTAGTTATGTATCTAGTAAGAAATTCTCTTTTCGTATATGCCATTGGTAAAACTTCCAGACACAGATCAGCTTGCGAAATTGATTCTGGTGGACATTCGTAAGTTGAATTGAGAGAATTCCACTGTCATCTGTGAGATTCAATCTCAATAATATAAATTCATAAGAAATTGGGAACGATTTTCTACCATCCATAATAAGGTGGAAGTTGATATAATAGGTGCATTATCTGAGTAAAGAATTAGTATAGGATTTTAAATACAACATATAGTGTACGTACTTATAGTATAAAGCTAGTGTAGAAGAATCACCACCATAGATGATGCTACAAATCTAGTAGCTCTATAGAATGGATCTATTAGTGTAAATGCCAGTCTAAACTGGGCTGTGGTCCCAGAGAAACCAATTGGGAATGGTAAAGGAGGCTGATAAAGATTTGATTTTCCTAAGAAAATGGGCCCAAGTGTAAAATTGGTAAGCTGTGTAAACTCAACAAGAATTTTGGAAACTGGAAGCTATGGCTATTGGAGTTGCCAAACTAGGACCAGTTTTGAGGTGGACAAAATCTGAATAATATTAGAAATCTATTCTAATAACGCTATTATTTTGTCTTACCTGTAATATTGCCTAAGTATGGCATAGGGTTTGGATTGGAATATCCACTATTCAAAATATAAAGACTAGGTTGATAGCTGGGTAGGTTAATTAAGATTGGTACATAGTAAGTGCTCTTTTCAGAGTTACCCATAATTGGGAATGGTGATCCGGATCGAAACCCTAAAAAGAAATTTGAAATCAATTTGTTGATATCGAAATAGTAACCATAAGAAAGACCGTTAGAAGATTGCTTTCCAATAGCAGTGTTGTTTGGTGATGTTCCTCGGATTGAATTGAAAGTTTGTGTCAAGCCATTCAATGGTCTCAAGTTTAGTGTAATATTGCCCAGTAGTTTTGAGAATCCATAAATGGGAAGATCAACCTGATAGGGATAGGTACATTTTGAATTTTCACCGATGGATATGAGGAACTGATAATAAACAGAGGAGGTACTAAAAGAATAAGAAGGGAAGACACTTCTTAATGAATAGCAAACCTGTTGGTTAAAGGTGTAGGTGGTGTATGGATCACCCGTTACAACAAGACTGATGGTGTTCATTGTAATGTAGTTTGCGCTCACAATCTTTGGTAAACTAGGTGATATCACTTCAACTGATATTAGAATCTTCTAATCCAATCTATTTCAAAATCATGCTATATTATTAAATCATACCTGGACAATATATTTGTACGATTGTTGAATTCTTGTCACCATTTTCTTTATTTTCCAATGTAATGTTCGCACTTATGTTTTGAGCAGATGCTGAGAATGAAACTCTTAGAGTATATATATATGCATTCTCTGCTATAGTTCGGTTAGACTCTGAAATCTTTTGGATCAAGTTTCCCGAAATTACTATTATAGTAGAAGGATTAAATACAAGGTTGTCATGAGAGGTAATACCTAAATTAATGTCTACAATACACACGGAGGTCTGAGCATTGTATTGAGTCGACTGTGTAGTGGTATCAATGAAGAAGTGACCTTCAACAATATTAAGATTGACACCATTTAAAAATAGAACCAAGCAAACAAATAAAAAGTTATAATTTGGCTTCATAGTTTCATTATATATTATAGTTTAGATTTTAATTTAATGAGAAACCAGTTAGAATTGAATGTACTTTAAATCTACAAAGAACTCCTAATTACTTAAATTAATTCCAAAAAAAACATAAAAATATTCTTGATTTTTTTCCAATTTGAGCCCCATCTAGTCTTTTTTGACTAGTTTTTCAGTTAAAATTTTGATCAAATCCCAAAAACATTTGACTGATCTTCTTGTCGTTGGAAGACCTGCTAGATATTTACAAACAACTTTGAGGTTGGTTAACATCTTCTTGGGTGTGATTTATTTTTTGGTAACCATTTTAATAAAAAGATAAATGATGGAGTATCTATTTTTCTTTATTCTTATATTAGTTTTCGTAGATGGCTCTGTTGCACAACCAATCGTCAAATCATCTCTTATAAAGAGTTCAATCTATTCTCCGGATATCTTCAATCAAAACGAAGGATGCTTAGTAAATTATTTGCTTTCTCTTCAAACGACTAATCCAAATGGAATTATTGTAACATGGGAACCGTCGGTTTGTTTAGCACAGAACAATATTATACTAATAGCTCCTAATATAATCTATGACGGAACATGTGCATTCCCAGTAGGTAGCAAAGTTTACCAATTGGTGATTCAAGACAACTCCACTTCAAAGACTACCTATAATATGGAAGTATCTTGTAAAAGTAATTATTGATAGAGTTCGTGGATCCTATATGATCATTTATAATGACATCGACTATCTTACATCTCCAAACTACTTAGAACCCATATTGAACTATCCCGAATTAAAATCCACTATGTTGAATGCATATGGTGATTACTTGGTAACTTTAAAAGTCGAGCCTGGAGTTAGTTATGATGTCATGTTTGGCTATACTTCTAATGGCTCCACTATGTCTCGAGATTGTTTTCAATTCAGCAAACTGAATGGATATGGAGCCTCACTTGCAACACTAACAATCAGATTTGTTACTGTTTTTATATGCGATAATTTAAATCCATTGACTGTATTTTTGTACAACGAAGGTTCCAACTACAATGTTGCAAACATTACTATTCCACCTGCCTTCAAAACACCATTTACAACAAATATCCAATCAATATATTCAAATCAATTGGAATTTACCATGGAAACTCCAAACTTTGATTGGACTAGACTTCGTATTGAAGCAACTGACGTCGACCTCTTTTTTAGAAACTTCTACGACTAATGTTCCCGGCTATGTAGCTGCCACCAGAGTTGGTCAGAATCAATACTATCTACTAAATTCCGCCAACTCACCGTCCACATATGGAAATGGTGTTTTTATCATTGTAAAACGAACCGTCAATGCTACACTAAACTTCTATGCCAAAGGTAATAATATTTCATGTTACGATATTAACTGGCAATATACTAAACTGAAACGTTATATCAATTTAGAATTCCCTAATCCAATTACCATAACTACAGGCAATCCTACTACTTTTTCTTCTACAACATATAAATTAATTCTTGTTGACGGACTTTTAAACAAAATGTCCAAGTATTCCATATCGATCAGTTTTGACAAGCTATTATCACCAAAGAATCTTCCCTACCCTTTGGGTATTGGTTCAGGATCCATCAAAAATTTAAAGCTCATTTATCCAGTCTTTGTACCAATCTTTATATCTGATTTGACATTTACATTGGACAGTAACTTGAAGAATGCAAGTTACACAATTAATATACCTGGTAAGTATCATTCAAGTGATTGATACCATAGCTTGACTCACCTGAATATTTTTAAATAGTTCCAATTCAAGATAATTTTCGACCAATATTAAATTCATTCAAAATCATTCCATTTGGTATTCAATCTTTTATAATTCAGGCTAATATCAGTGATATTTATTCTGGTTTTCAGTCGATGACGCAGACATATCCTTTCCCTTTCAAAATCGACAATAGAGATTTGGTTTCTGGAACTTTGTTTAATGGATTATACGAAAAAGAGATATTCGTTCCTAACAATAACATTGACAATTCTTTCAATTTGGAATTAAAAGATTTAGCTGGAAACAACAATACATACACTAGTTACAGCTTCACATCAAACTCTGAGAGAATTCCTTTTATCCCCTACAATATCAATTTTAACATTGACAATATTCAGTCTTTTATGTTCAAAGACAAATCGTTAAATGTCACAGGTACCAACGTAAACTCAACACTCTACTTCAGACTAGATGCTCCCAACACCCAAATTCAACCAAAAATCACTTTCATTCTTGCAAGATTTGGAAATGGAAATCAAAATATTACATTCACTGGACAATGGAACGCTGAAATTCAGTCCTATCAAATAGACTTTACTATCAACAAGAACTATATCAGCGGCAGCATTGACTACATCATTGAGAGCAATCCAGCTGTTCCCAGAGAGATTTTAATAGCAAGTTTTGGAAATGTTGCTAATTTAATTATTGAATCTAACAGTATGTTTGAAACTTAAATACTTTTGATCAAATTACTAATTATCCTTCCTCTCTAGCTATTGACTATGAACCACCCTTCATTACCAAGGTAACCAAATTTCGCAACTGGATGGTATATTAACATATCAGATCCAATTAATGGTCTTAAAAAAGCATACATCAATGTAACGTCTGACTTGGATCCATTACCTTATGAATTTGTTTTAACTCCAGCTGATGCTCAAGGAGATAAATTCCAAGGTATCTACAAAATTGATCTACAACCTTACATCACTTGCATAAATCAAACTTTTACCTTTAAATATGGAGTTAAATTGGTTGACGAATCTGGAAACTATGCACAATCACTCTATAGTAACAGAGAATCTTATTTTGATCCATTCGAAATGTACCCTCAAGTTGACACTACAGATTTGGTTGTTTCATGCAACCAAGTTGATGATTCTACCACTCCTGTTGTTCTATTTGAGTATCAGAAATCTAACAAACCAAACAATTTCATATTGATTGCAAATGTATCCGACCCTGAAAGTGGTATCTCACTTCGTCATGAACCAGTTTTTGTTATTTCTACAGTAAGCGATGAGCTAGTTGTTCCTTCTAAGCTGACTTCAAATACAACATATACAGCACAGTTTTCTGCAGAAGTAACCATTCCACATAATTTTGGACGTCCCGATGCAATTTGGACCATATCAGTATTCGGTGTCTGCAATACTCAATTTAAATACCTTGCTTTTATGAATACCAATTTCACTCAAACATTAGTACCACAGCCTATTGTTATTAGTGCTGGACCCATCAGCAAAGACGGTGGACAATTGACTGTCAACATTAAGGAATTTGGTTTAGATCCAAGCAATATTATCCCATATATAAGATATTCAGACCCGAATTTTACAAAATTGAAATCACCAAGTTTCCTCACCTATACAAGAGCAATCATTGATATCCCCCCATTTGGATCAAATACAGAAGCTACTCTCTATTTCTATATCAACGACATTAAATATACTACCAACACAATACAAATCTACCGACAATAACACCTCCTTCACCAACTTCAACCCCAACATCTTCACCTCCAACCTGTCCTCTTTCATGTTCTGGTAATGGTGATTGCACACCAAATGGATGCCAATGTAAGAGTGGATGGGTAGGACCATCTTGTTCTCTCCAACTGATCGATGTGACAACCAACGTCGACCCAAGCAAACCAACAACCACCCAAATCAACAAAGACAACACACTGCAATCATTGATCTCAATATCATCAATAAGAGAACTGGATGGACAAGGAAATATTGTATTTGAATATTTACTCAATGATACTTGGATCTTACAAAACAAAACAACAACAGATTCAACCATCTATGAATTCAGTACACTAATCTCAACAAACAGAACAACAAAACTACATGTGACACTTCAATATTTCGATAAACAATCCAACTATTCATTTGGAAACAAAGAATACACAATGTCACCATCATCAATGAAATACTCGATACTCATTGACTCATACCAATTCCAAGACAAGTTGAATACACTCCAATTATTGATGAATGCAACACTCTCAACATCAAACTCTGGAAGCTCATGTGTCAATTCAGCATTCTCAGATGACTCACAATCCTCAGAAATTCAATATTTGAAACTTCAAATCAATGACAAAACACTCTTTGCCAGATTCATCAACTTTGGAATCATCGATTATCGTATTCAGTCACTTAACAACAAACTATTGGAATCAGACAAACCAATGAATGATAAAATCAACAGGCACAACAGCATTGATTGGAATCAATATCCCATATTTCGAGAGTTCAGCATTGTTGGATCCTGATTTTAGTTTGTTGGTTGATAATGATGCTGATGAATGTGAATCGAAATCGTCTGGATTGACAAATGGCCAAATTGCTGGTATTGTTGTTGGATCTGTTGTATTTGTGACTGTGATAGGTATCGCAATTACATTAATATTGAAACGTAATTATTCCTTTCATTTCCGCAAAGGAATTAACATGGTTAAACTTGATTCGAGGAAATAAATAGGATTGGGCGCAACAAAATAAAGTTTTCAATAAAAATTCAATAGATCCTAATTTGGTTGTATGTTGTCTCTACTCCACTCCTATTGGATTGGCAATCAATTTGTTTGATTGTCTGTTTGTTACATATAGAAATAATTTATTTGTAATCGATATCATTTACCACCTATCCTACTGATCTCAGCAAGAATTTCATATTTCTCTTTCCTATATTTCTCCTCTACAGCTTCGATTTCGGCATCTCTAAGTTTATAAAATCTGTTTAATAATCTCTACAATCTCGCGATCAAAACTCCTTTGTTGAATCTTCAATCTCTGCTTTTATGTGTCCATCCAACAACTTCATTACAGTCTCAACCTCTTCCACCGATAGCAAATCTCTCTGTTCAAATTGAAAGAACTTTTCGTTAGAATCGATACCAACAAACAACGGCCAACGTCAACGTTGACTCCAGTCATCTTATGCGTCTTACCTTCTTATTTAGTTCTAATGAAAAGTTTGGATGACCAAATTTATCTTTGAGCGACAGCATGATTGGTGTCAAGGAGATAGTGTTACTTTGTCCCATCTCACGTGTGAACGTCGATGAATAAGATGAACTCTCTGATGATGTATCGTCGTTTTCTATTTTTAATCTATTTATATCTACGTGGCCTGCTGATGACTGAATTGGTTTGCTAATTAGAACACCCGAAACGACGATCTCTTTAACTCACTGGCCAGTGACTCTAAATAATAATTGGTTGTTGATAGTTACCTTTAATGAGTTATTACCATTACTATGATTACCATTGTTCATACTTCCAGCTCTCGATTTTAAAAGTTTATTCAGGGCTCGAACCCATTCATCTCTATCCAGTGAATCGGTCGCACATATTCTATAGGTTCTCTCTGTTGTCGAAACTTGAAAACAATGCTTTCTCTTTGTTGAATATCTCTCCTCACCAACACAGGCAATGATTGTATTTAATGCTATAGATCCTTTCTCTGTTGTCTGTAGAGAGGTAAGATAGTTAATATATATATTAATATATATGTGATCGACATGGATGCTGACTTCCGATGTCCTCCTCGGCATCAGCTAGTCAGTCAGTGTTGTTAAATTACATTTTGAGTTTTATAATAATGTAGACCTTCTTCATCGAGGACACACCATCTCTTCTTCCAATTTTTGATTCTTCCACCCTGTTTCGTTACACTTCCTTCTTTAATGATAGGAGGCTTCTGCTATATATATATATTATAAAGGAAATAGATATTACAATGTCAATACTTTTGATACTAGTATGAAATGCCGTAAATCAGGCATTCCCTATGTGGTGTTTCGGATATATATACATTTTTGATGGGTCTTTCTTTTGATTCTCTTAAAATACCAGACATCTTTGTATAGTATCTATCTATCTGTCTGTCGATCTGTCTATTGTTGCTGCTGCTGCTGTTATATGTAATGTCGTGGTATTGATACAAAGACTTATAAAATGAATGATTGATTGATTGAATTCAAAACAATCTATATGTATTTATTTATGTCAATGTAAATGATAATATTAATCAAATCAAAACCAAATCAATCAACTAACCAACCAATATTAGTGTGATATATTAAGGTGTTTTTAGTTGGTGTGTTAAAATGATGATGATGGTGATTAAATATGAGAGTGGAGTGTGGGTCTGACTTTATTATGTATAGGATGTGTGACAGACAGTGATTGATGTGGAATAAAAATGTGGTGACTTCTTGTGAACTTCTTTCTAAAGTAACTAAGAAACAAAACTAATCAAAACAAACAAATAATTAAAATTGATAATAATAAATCCAATCTACCATGATCAACAATAGGATTCTTAATCAATCATATAAATATAAATTGATGGTTAATTCCACCCATATCAGATTTTTTTAGTTTTTATTATTTTTGTTTTTTTTTTTTGATTTTTGGTTTTGTTTTTTTCAGATTTAAAAATACAACAGTTAGATTTTTATTAAAAACTTTTTTTTACCTCATTTATAATAAAAGTTTACTATTATTATTATTATTATTATTATTAACAATTAATTAAAAGTCATCTTCATCTTATTTTACTGTAAAATAATAAATTTATATGCCACACAAAATTACAGTTTCACAATAAGTATGAAAAACAATTAAATCAAATTTAATTCTTTTTTAATTTTCAATTAGATTTGAGAAATATTACTTATTTAGTAATAAAATTTTGGTAACAATTTTAAATTAATTTTGTTAATTTTTGATGTTTGTTGTTTTGAGAGTCCTTCGATCGGTTTCCCTTCTTTGGAAGTATTTTGTAGTCAAATTAAACTAAAAAGTACCAAATGGGCAATAAATCAATTAGGCTTTGCAATCTAATATATTTAATGAAAGACTGGCACTCTTGAGTCTATGATGAAGGCTAGATTACTAAATAGTTATTCGTCCAAATTTGGTAAACATTAGAAATCTGGATCTAAAATATTTAATTCTAAATAAATTCAATAATTCATTCTTACAAGAGTAATTAGTTTTAATCTAACAATCAAAGAGTCTTAATCATTATTAAATAATTAAAAAGTGATACATATATTTCAAAACAATATATATAATAATATTTTAATAGTAGGTATATTATTATGGTCAACAAATAAATAGATAGATAATTTATTTCTTGAATATTAACCAGTATCTTTCTTTTCAATATGGAATAGATTGGAAATTAATTAATTCATTGAAAAATACAGAAATGAGTGCAAGAGTAGCAAGAGAATTTGGTGGTTTACCAAAGTCAGAACCAGTCCAACAGGTTCAACATCTCAAACGTCAAAAGATGAGTGAAGATGATCTGTTATACATTCTGAAAGATATGTTCAGATCTGACTTCAAAGAGTATCCAATTCAGCTTGAGATAGAGCGTCCAAATAGATACGACCTGTCTGAAGGTGCTTTTGAGGAGTTGGACAAGCTCATGGAAGAAGAGTTTGAGAAGGCTCATCCCTCCAAACGTCCAGGCAACGATCCAAAGGGAGCCAAGGACAAGGAATTGAAAAACAAGAAGAAGGACAAGAAGAAGGAGAAAAAGGACAAGGTAAAGAAGCCAAAGGAAAAGAAGGAGAAGAAGGAGAAGAAGGAGAAAAAAGAGAAGAAGGAAAAGAAATCAAGAAGCTTAATTTATCTTCATCTCAGGAGATAGAGGAAGAAGGTCCATTGGAAATCACTATCTTTGAGGATCTTGATGACGTGGATCTTTGGGAGTCAGACGAGTCCGAAGAGGGTTCTATTGAAATCTTGGAATACATCGAGTTTGAAATAGACTCCGATCTCTTACCTGAACAGGAGAAGTCAAAGAAAAAGAACAAAAAGAATAAGAAGGAGAAGAAACCTAAGGAGAAGAAGGAGAAGAAGGAGAAGAAGCAGCTGAAGGATGTGGAAAAGAGAGAAACGGAAGACAAGAAGTTGAATGCCCAGGGAGAGGAGTACGTTGAATTGAAGCCAGTCCACCCACAGAGCATCAACCAAGAGTTCAAGGCCGATACCTCAGATCTTCCATGCTACTCATGGACCTACATAGATGGAAAGCTCTACTCCAACAGATAAATCATATGATTAGTTTAAAAACAAAACTACTTTGTAAATAAAAATTTTAATCAAACTTTTTGTTTTTTCTGAACAATCAAAAACCAAAACAACCACTGATGTCATCTGATGATGAAAGCCCCGCTGCAATGATCATTAATTAATAGAGTAACTTGATTTAATTAATAAAATGTCAACTCAAAAGAATGATGTCAACAGCATTAATAACAACAATAATAATACATCGGTATTGAAGTCAAGTTTGTCGGGTGCACTCTATTTGATTGGATTGCAGATGTTCAGTCGTCTGTTTACATTTATCTTGAATACATGGATGGTTACAGCAGTCGACAACAGTGTACTAGGTGTTTTCTCTATAAAGTACATGCTGTTGTTATCTGTGATCCTTTTCTTATCGCGTGAAGCCATTAGACGTACTTGCATCCGTGTGGAGTTGAACGACTACACAATGTTGCAAAGACTTATCAACTTGTCCTGGATGATTATTCCAACTGGATTGCTTCTATCTCTCGGAACAGAGAGACTTTTCACTCAGTGGAGCACACCTGAGGAATTGGCACTGGACAACTACCAACTTGGATTATATCTCTTCACATTGGCATCAATGCTCGAGCTTCTAAGTGAACCAGTATACATCCTCACACAGAATATGTTGCTATTCAAAGTCAGAACCTTTGTTGAAGGTTCCGCCTTATTCTTAAAAGCAGTGTCTACCTATTACTATGTTGTAATTAAAGATGTATGTTCAATTCTCCTTCATCGGATCTGGCTAGTTCATAAACTAATCATATGAATTCATAAGGATGGACTAAAAGGATTTGGCTATGCACAGATCATTTATTCTTTAACCCTATTGATCGGATACTATGGTAACTTTATCATTGAAATCTACAAAGACAAAAAAAAGGAAGACAAAGGTATCCAGATTAGATCATTTAGCCAACTTTTACCAAAAGCTATCAAGAATGAGTAATTATTCAACTAACGAAAGAATTCAATGTCCTCTGCTGACAATCAACATTTTTAGCTCATATATTAGCGCAGACCTTGTTAAACTTACGGGACTATATACATGGCAATCAATTCAAAAGCTTTTGCTTACAGAGGGTGAGAAGTTTGTATTATATTTCTCAGAGAGTTTGACTAGTCAAGCCATTTTCTCGGTAGTTTCCAATCTTGGATCGTTAATCGCTAGATTCTTTTTCCAACCTATTGAAGAATCATGTTTCTCAATGTTCCCCAAACTATTTGGAAAATCAACTAGTCGTCAAGATTTGTCGGATGCCTCCAAAGTATTGGCAATTCTAATGAAGCTGATGGTTACCATTGCACTTATTTTTTGTTTCATTTGGTCCAGCATATTCCGAACTTCTCCTGAATATTCTTTACTCCAACAAATTCTCCAACTCCAATGCTGCCAGCGTGTTGGGTGTGTATTGCCTATATGTTGGATTCATGGCTGTAAACGGTGTGTCCGAGGCATTCGTACACAGTTTATCTAAGGCAGAACAACTAAAGACATTGAATTGGATTTTGATTGTCATTGGATTGATATATCTTGGTGCCACCTACATCCTATCACAGCTACTTGGAACCATTGGAATTATTTTGGCCAATTGTATAAGTAAGTGTCATCATTTTCCTCTTACATCTAACATCATTAACTCAACAGTCCTACCCTACAGATATGTTACTTAGAATCTTATATAGTATTTATTTTATGAATCAATTCTTTAAAGGTATTTCTGGTTTTTCCATTGGATCGATGTTCCCAAAGCTGGTTGTCATGGTCGTATTTCTACTGTCATTCATTTTGACGAACTTGTCAAGCATTTACTTTGGACACAAGCAAACCTCCCTTTTTGCACTACCAACACTCATTCATTTAGGTGTTGGTGTCGTATGCTTTGTATCAGTAGCATTATCACTCTATGTTTACGAACGATCAACATTCAGAGATGTAAAGAAAGTATTATCCAAAAAATAAATAGAAGAAACCTATGTTATAATCAATATTGGAGATATCTATGATAATATTATATTGTATTGTCACAAATGGTTTATTATGTTCTGTTATGATACCAGTACAGACATATTGGTGTAATCATGTAACATCGGATTAAAGTTTGATTTGGTCTGGGTTTTACCAAGGTCGGGCTTGGCATATATCTTTAAAAAGTCTTTTTGTTTGTACGATTTGACTTGTGATGCATCAAAGTTCTCTCTTGATTGATTGGTACGAATATACATCGAATGAAGATCACTCCAGTTGGTGGGGAAGAAAATGTCGCAACTTCCCAATGGAGGTGTAGTAATGTCTGCATAGTCGATTGACTCGTACTCGAAGCAGTCTGGATCATCTGGATCAATAGGTTGTTTCTCTTGCACTGTTGGTGCATTCTCTCCCTTCACCAATGATGGTATAAAGTCAAAGTCGGCAAGCACCAGATGATGTTTGGGGAAGAACAATGCGAAAATCTGGAACATCTTCATGCAAACTGTCGGAATGAATATAAATCTGTCGCCCTGGAAGAAGTTCTTCAGTGATGCATAGATCTGTGTCAGTGAGTTATTTCCGTTTTGATTCTCCATTTTAAATTGCTGGTCCATCTGTAGATATTCCTTGATGATTGGGTCCTGTAGTTTCTGTAGATCCTCAATGTGAATGCTGTTTGCTCCGCTTGGTGTTGTAACAACAGACTCGTAGAATCCGTCAGAGTTTACGACGATCTTGTCGTGCGGAAGATTGTCGATGACCTCTGTCATCAAGATGAAGCATTCGTCATCTTCGCGCTTGTGAGTCCAATTGAAAATGGATGTATTGTAAACCTGTACTTTGATAGAGGGGTGTTCGAGCTTGATACGCTCCAACTGCTTCACAGCAAGCAGTCTACTGATTTCAATGATAGTATATTGTGTAGTAGCATAGACTAGCGGGTGATTATCTCTCAAGAAATTAAGCAAACACAATGCATTCGTACCGGAACCAGCACCTACTTCAAATATCTTCAATGGTTTCATTTGATCTTTCATGTCGCTCTTATTATATTTCTCGATGATGTATCGACCAATGGCATTAGAGTAGTAAGGCTAAATTGCAATAAATAGGCTGTCAGCTTACTGTGATTCGACTTGATACTGTAATGCGACTGTCTTACCTGAAATATCTCTACGGGAGTGAACCAAGAGTGTTGGGATCCTTTGTAAAGATTGGAAAGATAAGAGAGATATTCTTTTCTATTTTTCAATGTATTCAGTTCTTTGAACTTTGATTTATCTATAGATGTAATTACTTCTTTGCTTGTAAAGTAACCGTAGTCTTTGTTATATAGTGAATCTTGGATGAAATCTCTCATCAATTGTCGCTTTGAAGTGAAGCTGATGGGTGTAGTGCGAGATTTAGGGACTTCATCTTGTTTCTGTAGTCTTGATCGTAAATTAGGGTTTATATTATATGGTGTATTCGTATATGATGTTGATTTATTATTGTTGTTATTCGATTTGTATCTGTAGCAATGCATATGTAGCTGTGACGAGTCTGACAAAAATGTACTAGATCGAAGGCATAAGGAATCTGCCGCTCTCATAAGATCCACTGCTCTACTTCTTGTAGAGAGCGAACTAATAAGAGAATTCATTGATCGATTAGATTACCACAAATGGAATATAACAAACACAACCGTAATTGTAGTGGTCCTGATCATTCTGCGCAGGCTTTCAATTAAAAAAAATCTGAAAAATAAATTATTTTGCAAAACCTTAAAATGGTAAAATCAATTAATAATGATTAGTGTACACATTAAAAGGGGAATTGGGTTGATGTTTATTAAATTATGGTTAATCTATGATTCGTCGGCTTCATCATAGTGGATGTTATCCTCAACTACTTGATCGTTTTCGTCGTCGCCACTGATCATTTCAAAAAGGTCTCTCTTGGTGAATTGATCTTTGTGCTGGTTCAATATATTTACAATTTCGACGAATGATGGACGTTCACTAGGCTCTCCCGACCAACATCTAGTGATGAGCTTTCTTAACCACAATGGACAATCATCAGGAATTACAGGTCTAAGGTTCTCATAGGCTGACTTGGCTGCTGCAGTCACACCTTCAAGGTTCTCAAATGGCACCTTTCCAGTATAGATTTCGTAGATGACCAAACCAAATGAATAAACATCAACTTTCTCACAATAGTTCTTCATACCCTTGGTAATTTCTGGTGGACGCCAACGGGGGTTACAAATACCTGCCAGTGTCATTTCCTCTTCTATCTGCTTGGACAAACCAAAGTCTGAAATCTTGATATTCTGGAATTCGTCCAGCAATATATTTTTGCTTGTAAGATCACGGTGCAGCATTGGTGGACTCAATGAATGGAGGTGAGACATACCAACTGCCAGATCTCTCATCATCTTGAACATCATCTTTCTGTCCAAGTTGCAATTTTTTGAGTGCAAAACATCGTAAAGTGAACCTCCACTCATGTATTCAGTAATAATACAAGGTGGATCAGAGACAATACCCATGAACATAACTACATTTGGATGATGAGATTTACTGTGAACAATAATTAGTCACTCCTCGAATATACGTGATTAAAGAAGGACTTACATTAAATTGGCAACTTCTCTTAAAAAGAATTTCTCTGAAATATTTGTATTCTTTAATTTTTTGATGGCCACCCGGTATCCATTCCAAGTGCCAAGCCAAACCTTTGCAAAACTACCTTCACCTATCTTTTCTGCAAAACTTAACTCGTTGAAACCTACTATATAATCACGCTTCTGCAAGAACTCTAAAATTTCGTCATACTTCTCTCTTCTTTTCTTTTCTCTTTCTATTTCCTGGTCATGATCTAAGGTCTGAATAAAAGATTAGCAAAAAATTAATGATCATAGCAATTAGTCTTAAAAAATCAACTTACCCAAAGGGAACCTCTCGACAAAGCTGAAAAGAATATCTTTCCATCCAAGTGGTAGAATATTCTTAAGATTTCTGTAAAATCTGGTCTAGACTCTGGATTTGGCGACCAACAACGGTTGATCAACTTACGAATGATTAATGGACATTTATTTGGAATTTTAGGACGAAGATTCTCAAAAGATACTTTTACAGCAACTGTTGTTCCATCATTAAACTAAAAAAAAACAATTAATATTGGAACTTAATTTTCAAAGTGGATAACAATACCTTTTTAAATGGAACAGTGTTGGTAAAAAGTGTCCAAAGGATGAGAGAGAATGAATATACATCAACTTTTGTTGTGATTGCTTGTGATTTGATGATTTCAGGTGCACGATATCTCGGATCAATTGCTGGGTCATTTGGATCACTGGAATTATACTTAACGCCACCAACTTTAACATTTCCAAGCTTATCTACATATATCGTTTCTATCGTCAAGTTTCCGTGAATAACGTCTAAAGAATGAAGATGATTCATTGCTGCTGCCAACTCTTTTCCAATCTTTAAGAACATTGGCATTTCAATTTTCACACCATCCTTTATCAGTAAGTCGTAGAGAGTTGTACCCTCCATGTATTCCAGTAGTAAGCAAGGATGTGGTTGTAATGTATATCCAATTCCAACCATCACATTGAAATGGTTGATACCCCTTTAGCATTAATTAGTTAGACTGGTCATACTTCGATATGAATATCTATTCAACTTACAAAACATATTTCATACTCTCTTCTTTTGATAAATCAGTAGACTGTCCGGGTTGTGGTTGCTTGTATTGCTTTAATGCGAATTTATGTTCTTTCCATAAAACCTCCCAGATAACAGAATGTTTACCTTCTCCTAACTTTCTTTTAATGGTTATTTCTTTATAGTCAATTGGCGACGCTGTTTGTTTCATTGCTATCAAAAGATTTGTTAATATTTAGTTTACTTTTGATTTGGAAAGTATATACTTACAAAGTGCAAACTGATACTGATCAAGCTTTGCTTTTTCAACTTCAAACTCTGAGATTGTGTCATCAAAGAAGTTGTTGATTGAAATTGATGATTGACTAGTACTATTGGAGATTTGAGATGTGTTGAGTCTACGTGGTGAAGTGTGGACCGCAGCTCTAATCTCTAGTGGTCGGAGCTCCAATTTCAATTCCTGTGAAAATTTTTTGCTAGTTGGCGAATTGAATCCACCCCCGCCACAACCGATACCACAGCTGCACGTCGATGTACTATTTGTCCAGTCTCTGTCGCGATGAAGACTGGAAGATACATTTGTCCAATCTCTCCAATCACGTGAACGAGGTGATGTAGATTTTGTGCTGCCACAACTACTATGCATTGGATTGTTGTGAGAATGGATGTGAGAGTGACTGAAATTACCGTGTCCCATTCCAATACTACCTCCACTAAAGCTGTGAGCAATTCCACTTTTAGAATGGTTGCTATTGATAAAACTAGTTTGCGTCGACAAGACAGAGAGCAAATTCTCCAAGTGTGCAATGTCGTTCTCCAATTTCTTATAATGTCTGGCTAGTTTTGCATTTCCGATGTTTTCTACTCCTTGGAATTCTTCCTTAATACTTTCGTCGTCCTCATCATCCTCGTCATCAGATAAAGTCTTGACCTCGGTATATCCTTCATCCAACAATGTCATTTGTTGTTTCAGCTTGACTTGCTTGATCTTCATGGATTCTAAATCTTTTTTTATGCTCCTTAAACTTCTCCATGACCTTGAGGTCAGTTGCGATTGGATTATCCTCACTACTACGTCGTATTGATCTAATATCGAGTGGTGTAGAGAGTGGTCTCGTTGGAACGGAGGATCTTCTATTTTTAATTACAAAACTGCTGTCTGAGCTGCTCATGTTTGTGTTGGTTTCGGTTGAATTACTACTATTAGTGGCGCTGTTGTTGTTGATATGCTGCTTCTTGGGTGAGGCAGGTGGTGACGGTGAAAATGAAGTTGTAATTGGAATAAAATTTGAACTTGAAATTCAGCTTTCCTGACTTGTTTGGCGATATCGGCGAGATACTGGTTGCGAGGGGGTTCAGTGAATTGAAGCAATTGGTAGGTGTGCTAGATCGGTTGGTTTGTGGAGGAGATGTCGGTGTGTTCGTGGGTGATAATCTAATTAAATCGTTGAGTGTTGGCGAGAGTCGAAGCTGCTGCTGCTGCGTCAGCAGGGGTGTATTCATTGCGTTGATAGCGGACTGAATGACACTGAAATGATTGGTACAATTATTATTGTTATTTTCGAAAATATTATTTATGCTACTTCCTGTACAATTCGACATGAGACTGTTGCTTCTGCTACGATTGGCTACGCCAGTGTAACGTCGCTTTTCACGCTCAGACTCCACATCATCGGTGAACACCAGCATTTCATCGAGATCCTCGGCACAGTCTTCTACGTCGCTACTGCTGCTGTCGTTATCATGATCAATGTGCTGATTCGAGAATGCAGCGCTAAAATTCTCTTCCATCCAGCTGTCGCCATTCTCTCGTGAAGAGAGATGGTGCAGATGACTAGTGGCGCCGCTGCTAAAAAGACGATCGCAATTGTTACTATTCTGCTCTACTACCGATGTATTTGTGCTCATCACGCAGCAACAAGAGTCGCCGGTATTATCGTTGTCAGATATATACAAGGGATAATCATCATTCACTATATCAAAGTTCTTCTCTACGTGATGATTGTGTATACTACAGATTGTCTTTTGGGTTGGTTGATTTAGTGTACAAGTAGTTTCAGATGTTTCTCTGGCAATGATACTGGATATTTCTTGTTCTTTTTGAAGGAGGACGAAGGATGATGCAGTTGACAGCAGCTGTTTGTCATTGGCAGTCAGTGTCGTAGCCAATGCGACTTCGGTAGATGGTGTCGATGTTGCAACTATAGATGCCATAGTTATTGTTGTTGGAAGTTGGTGTATTGGTGAGGAAGGTGATGTAGTTGATATGATATTGCTATTACTATTGATATTGTCACTATTACTATTATTCGACTGTAGTCCAGTTAGTGACTCTTGTTGAATCATCAATGCAAAATGTTTTTAGGAGCAGCTAGCGTGTAAATTCCTATTCCAATTCCTAACTAGCTCTAAGTTGATTAGTGAATTGAACTGAATTGTTTAGAGATGATGATGATGTTTGATGATTGTTAGATTGTTTGATGTTGTTGCTAGTTGATTCTATTCATTTGTATGCTATATTGATATTGGCTTTGTTCTAGAAGAATAAAAATACAATTGATTGATTGTTAATAACCTAACTTATTATTATTATTATTACTACTATTAAATTGAAATCTATGATTTATGAAGCGGACAATTAGCAGTCAGTTGACAGTTGATTGGATTTGATTATGAATTATTGGATGAATTATATTATGCTAGATTTAATGATGATTGAATGAATGATTTTAAAAATAGTCAAGTCTACCTGTGATTTGATAATTATAATAATAAAGTATTATTTATAATTATTATTATATTATGTGATGATGTGATTTGAGTATATTTGGATCAGCACAACAATACAATCCAAATTTTAAATATGGGAGGGAAGAGAAGGGAGAATCTAGTGGATGCTGGACAGATGACAGTTGTAGTGTTGTTGATGTTATGGCTACTAATGATAGATTTAATGATCTAGATAATAATAATAATTATTACTATTTATTTGATTTGATATAATTTAATTACTTGTTGAGTGATTGACTGTTTGATTGGATGTTTATAATGACGAAAATCATTAACTAACAACTAAATAAATATCACAACAACAACAACAATAACAACACTCAATTGATATTAAAAATAACAACAACTACTACTACACCATATGATATGCTATAGTTGGTAGTAGAGTAGAAGTAGGGTGAGGAGTGTGATGTGTGAGTGTTTTGTTTTTATTTCTTAATAATAAATAATATTATTGTTATTTAAAAAAACAAAAATCAAAACTTTTATTATTAAAATACATACATACACACAACATACATACATACTGAGATATTGTTCTTGTAGTAGTAGTTGTTGCTGTTGTTGATGTAGTTGTGAAAACAGTCTCAATGAATGGATTGAGATTGGTTTGTGGTATTAGTAGCAGGTAACAGAATGTAATAATAGTAAGCTAATAATAAAGTGACAAGAAAAATTTATTGAATTATTATTGTATTGAATAAAAATAGTAAAGTAATGACCGGTTTGTTTGTGCAAACGGATTATTCTTTGAATATGAAATCCTTCATCTTCACCTTTTCTAATCTCAATTCTCTACTCCAACATAACTAACAGCTGCAAAACCAAAAAAATTTGAGTGTAATGTTTAAAGTCTATTTAGATTCACTTGATAATAATGATTTTCTTTCTATACATACAATATTATTATTATTATTGAATTATTGCTATATATTTAAGATGATATTTAAATCGAGTAAATATTTATTAATAATAATATTATTATTAATTATAATAAAAAAAAAGAGGAGGAGAAAGTATGAATAGTAATAGTATAGTAAAAAAAGATAGATAATTTGTTGTTGTTTTTGACAACAGAATAAATAAAAATAATAATAATAATAATTAATTATAAAAATAATTAATCTGAAGTTTTAAAAAGTTTAAACTTTTTTTGTCTTTTTTCTAGATGATTTTATATGGGTATCTACAACACGACCACACCAAATAATGATAAAGTTAAGTTTTCTTTGCATCAGTTTTGTAATCATTTTTTTACAAAAAAACCAAAAAAAAAAATTTTAAACCATCCATTGTGTTAAAATCACCTACTTTTTTTCAGATAATACATACTTTTCTATCAAACCTGCGAAAAAATAAAAATTCGTATGGACACCCCTTTTGGTGTTTTTGTTAAACTAGTGTGAGTTTTTATGCCAAATGTGTGCATTTTTTGAACGTTTCAGATTCATGTTCAATCAAAATCTTTGACGAAGTAGCTATTATCGTTATCCTTCCTGTCATGCAAACATCATCAACCTTACATTAAATGATAAATTCGAAATTAAACAACGAAAGAATAAGGGAAGATCTTAACATTTTGTGATTTTTCCAAACCAGGTATCTCAACATCTTCCAACACTTGTTTGCTTTAACTTTTTCCTTTTATGTATGTGGATTCTCATTCATCGATCAAAATGCCACCTATCTACCTACATTATCCCTATTTTAGAATGAATGAGCCACCAAAACAACTTCACTGTAATTTTCAATTTAATTATTACTTCAGTTCAAATTAGCATAAAACTTTCACATAAAGGTTCATTTCGAGCCAACACTATTATTATTATTAATAAAACGTAACAATATTTGAGCCATTTGATTAAATTTTATTCCCAGAGTACAAGATGCATTGGAAGAATATTTATTTTGAAAAAAAAAAAAAAAAGAAAAAATATAGATATATACAGTATAAATATGATTATCAAGCAAATGATTTGTTCATTTGGATTATCTCTTTCTTAATCTCTTAAGAGAGGTGTTACTGGTATTTCTGCTTGAAATTTCACCAAAAACAGCATCATCTTCATCAGACTCCTTTCTCTTTGAGAGTATTACTTCTTGGTCGGAGTCTAGAGATTCAACGCCTTCGTCATCTTCTTCATCCTTTTTCTTGATCAACTTTTTTATCTTCTTCATCATCTTCATCGTCTTCTTCTTCGTCTTCGTCTTCGTCTTCGTCTTCTTCATCATCATCATCTGATAAAGTGATTATATTTTCTGTCATATCTGCTTGACGTCTACTTCTGCCATTTCGAGGAATTCATTGAGTTCCGGGTACAAGTCATCACCTTCGAGGCAATAGTCACAATCTCCGCAACCACCACAATCACCATTACGAACAAGATGCTTCTCTAGTTCTGATTCGGATGCACTGTCCTCCATTGCTTCCTCTTCAAAGTCATTATCAAATGAATCGTGTTCATCATCAATATCTTCACCATCAAGTAAGTCCAAATCATTCAGATCGACAACATTTGAATCATCAGAGTCATCATCAACAGTCTCGGCATCTACATCGAATACAATATCTAATGACTCATCCAAATTGATTGGTACTCTCACTTGGGCTCTTCTGGGTGCGCGCAAAGTAGTTAGTCTTCCACCCTGTGCCAAGTGTCGACGATGCATATTAGGGAAATAGTCAGACAGAACGAAATCAGCGTCTTCTTCTTCATATGATTCGTCGCCATCATCAATAAAGTCACTGAGATCAGATCCAGACTCATCGTCAAAGTCAAAATCTTCCTCATCTTCATCGCCATATTCATAGCCAATCAGTCTCTCCAATTCTTTCTGCTGTGTATTCTGCCTTTTGCTCTTTGTTCTTTTACTCTCAAAACATTTTTGCCTTTTGCAGATATTAATTTCTAATTTTTATGGAAAGTTGGAATTGAGTTGGAAATTTGAATATTGATTGGAAGTTCCAGGATGATTATTGTGGAATAAATAAATAATTAATATTATACCATTGGATAGTTGAACTTCAAGCGCAACAACTTACTCTAATTGTTTTAAAATTTATTTTTGCACAGCGGACAACTGTTGGTTTGCTTACTCCACTCATGGATACATTCAACAAAATGTGTGTTCACAACCATCGATCTTAGCTTCATCATTAAACTTATCCACACAAATAATACATTGTTTTGGCTTCCTCTTCTTCTTTTCTCTTTCTCTCCTGTTCTTCCTTTTTCTTGGCTTCTTCCTCCTTCTTCTTTTTAGCCTCTTCTTCTTTCTTCAACTCTTCTCTCTTTTTCTTCTCCTCCATTTCCTTTTGATATTTATTATTATAGTTTTTATTATTTTTACTTTTACTATTATTATTATTTGTCGTTGTTGTAGTAGTAGTTGTTGTAGAAGTATCATCTTTACCACTACTATCATTATTTGTCATTTTGTAATTCTTATTTCCTTTAGCAACGTTACTGCTATTATTATTATTATTATTTTTGGTTATTTCTTTTGCCATATTATTATTATTATTATTATTATTATTATCTTTTTTAGTATTTGGAACTTTATTATTACTATTACTATTTATTTTAGCTGGTTGGACAGTTGGTGAAATGGATGGTTGATGCTTGTAATTTTTGTTTTTGTTTGGTTGATGTTGATGACCGTTATTCTTAATTGTTTCACTATTATTATTATTGGTTGGGCTATTAGATTCTAATAATCGATTTGATGCGGGAGATTCTGATTTCCCAACACTACCGCCACTTCCATTTCCATTTGAATTTGAATCTGCTGTACTTTTACTCTTATTATTCTTTGTTGGTAATTCTTCAGTAACGTTATCTCTTTTGTTGCTGCCATTATTCGATTTGATTTCCTTTTTGTTACTATTATAATTCTTATTGTAATTCTTATTGTAGTTCTTATTGCTATTGTTATTATTGTTTTCATTATTATTACTACTGTTGTTATCTTCTTCTGTCTTAGAATTCTGAACTTCCTCTGTTACTGGTGACTTTGATTTCTTTTTTTTATTTCTCTTTGAGGATTTGTGATTGTCTTCAGATGTCGAAGTTGAGGTTGTAGTAGTTGTTGTTGTTGTGGTAGTGGTTGTAGTTGTAGTGGTATCTTTGCCATTCTCATGGTCACTTAGGTTGTCACTGGCCTCATTATTTTTACTTGAAGTTCCATTGCATTTTGATTTCTTCTTTTCTTTTTGTCTTTCGATTTCCTCTTCAATCTCTTTCTTTCTCTTGTTGTACTCCTCCTCTAGTCTTTGTCTAGCCAACTCTAGATCTTCTATTTTATTCTTATGCTTCTGCTTCTTGCGACTGCTACTGTTGCTCTTGTGACTATCTTCTTCACCATGATCATTCATATCCAAGTTTTGGACATCGGGTGACTTTCTCTTCTTTGCATCTTCCGCAATATTTTCATTTTTTGCTTTTTTACTATTATTATTTAATTTTAAATGTATATCGTTGTTATTAATATTATTATTAGATATAATGTTATTTTTATCACTCTTTCTCATTTTATTGAAAAAATAATATTAAAAACAATTAATACGATTTTTGAATAATGACTACTCAGTTTTTACCGGTTTTTTTTCCAAAATCACACCAAGAAATTTGAATTTTTTGTTACCGTTATCCCCAGATCAAGTTGTTTGTGTGTGGTTTTTTTTTTGAGATAATTTTGATTTTAATGACATTGTGGTTATTTTAAACAATCAACCATACTCTCTTTTTATATCAAGGTCTCTCTGTTCTTTTGAACTGAGTTGGAACGATCAGCTGATCAGTGTAGCGGTACAGGTTCTTGGAGAATAGCGAGAGGATGTTGGGCTTGTCGGGTCCGGTTTCTGCTTGTATGTCTTGCTTGATTGATTCCACCACTTTGTATTTGGCTTGGTCTTGTGGTGTTAGCTGTGGTTGCCTCGATGGGTCAAATTGGGCCACAGGCTCATTGCGATTCCAGAAGTGAATTTGATTGGTTTGGTAATTGTGAGCGATTGGCAAGTCGATAAAGAGCTCAGAGAGTCCCAGCACCGGCTGACTCGGACGGCTAAAGAATCGAAGTGTCAAGAACACCACATTGAGATCACGTTTATGAATTAGGGGCTCGCGAACCAAGTGAGACGACGCTGCGGACAAGCAAATGTCGACAATGTACTTGTGTTGATGCTGATGGTCTAGGTCACCACGGAGTATCTTGAGAAGCTCAAGAAGCACAACTGGCGGCAGTGTCAGCATGCTGATGATACAACTGATGGTTTGCTGTCGATAGGAAGCACCATTGATCTTCTTTTTAAAGTACATTGACAGCGTATCAAAGTCTGATTTCGCCAAGACAGATGTGACACCTGGTTTGTGAGATGCATCGAGCTCAAATGTCGAATAATCTCTTACATAAAGATGGAATTGAATTGTCTCTGAGCTAAACTTCATTGTCAGTGATTGGTGCATTGCATCATTAAACTACATTGTCATCACTGTTAGTATGAGGGCCTGGGTGTAAGTTGTAATTGTGTTTCCTTACCTCTATTTTGATTGCCGATCTCAAAATGTTAAATAGAAATGTACAGCTCATGAATAGTACAATACGTTGGAGTGATGCTCTAAACTGCTTCATTGGTACCAACCACGATGATCTAAATCCCTGATTGTCGAGTGCAACTACGTTGATACGATGCTCCATGATTAAATGTATAAAGGGAATGGCCATTAGCTTTGATCGCTGCATTTGTGGATAAAGATTGACCATCAAATTCGTATAGTAAGCATCTTCGACAATACAATTCTCTGTTGAAACAAATCTGATATCAATTCCATATCTATATTGATGTGGTGCAACGGTGTCAATGTCAACTATATTATTTGCTGCGAAAGAAGTACACTTACACATTCTTGTAAATCAAACGAATTTGAGTGGACGATCTCGGTATGACATAGATCTCCAGCGGCAAGAACTGGGATGTTCCATTTGGAGTGTAGATAATGGCCTGTATGGAGAAGACGATCTCATTGGAGATTGCAATCGAATTCAACAAGTTCTCAATGTTCATCGTCTCATTAAGATCCTTCTCAAAGAATGGCAGCAATGGATTCACAAATGGCTGGTAATCCAATACTATTTGGTTATTTTTTATCTACAACAATCTTAATGGTTGACTTTGAAAGTGACTAAAGGCCATTACATAGTCCAGACAGATATACAGATATGTTAGTATCGACAAAGCAAAAGTCTACAGACTTCAAAACATACATAATTTAAACAAATAAACTCTATCTCTTTTGGTTTAATCGATAGAATTTGGAAAACTTTGAAACTCTTTTGAGATATGAAGTTGCTTGACCAACTGCGACGCCAAGCTAATGATCTTGTTGATTGCAATTAAATCGTTCTTAAAAACTCATTAGCCAATTAGTTGCCTAGATGAAACAACAACAACAAATGAGTTAATTAATTAGTAGGTTGAATTGGATCGTTTGATTGTATTAGACTTGTAATGATAGTTACAGTGTCATAGGTGAAGGACCAGTTTCCATCGGTTGTGTATGAAATATGTTTGGTGGTTATGTTCTTTTAACTCTGAAAATGGAGAGAGTTCTGTGAAATCGACACGACAATAGTTATCGCTGGGGAATGTGACCGTGTAGTCCGCCACCTTGATGAGTGGCTTGGGCAACAGCGGCTGTGTAAAGTTGAATTTGATGTGATCATCGTTGATCTGATAGTTGACAACCGAATGCATGCATTGGACGACACTGGCAATGTTGATTTGAAACTTGGCAGTTTCATACAGTCGCTTCAACAGACGATAGATACATGTTTGAAAGTGCTTTGACTGCAGCTGTTGCAGCTGTTCCTGTTGCAGTTGTTGCTGCGCTGGCTGCTGTAGCTGAAGCTGCAAAACCGACTGTGAAAGTTGCAAAATGTGTTGTCTGCTGCTGCTGTTGTGGCTGTTGCTGTAGCTGCTGCAATACTTGGTGTAAAGGTGATATATACTCACAATCCTTGATTAGATTGTGAAGCTCTGCACTCTCGATTCTCTTGTTTCGCGAGTCTGATGATACGATTGCAGAGTTCAGTGATGGTCTTTTTGAATGGTAGATTGAGTTAGCAAGTGAGCGAAGGCGATGCCTCGACGATTGAGATATACATACTTGGAATAAATTAAAAAAAAGCTTGGGTAGAATGTTGTTGTATGGATTGATATGACAAGATAGTAGATATCCTTATACTTTGGAAAGCGAATACAAATGTAGTTTTGTTCATTAAATAACGGAGAGACCAGCGGAATCTTGTAGAAGCACTCCAATCTCATAAATAAGGCAGCCTCCTCAAAGCAAGACAGTAGAGAC
The DNA here is from genome assembly GCA_003667245.1 of Heterostelium multicystogenum. Lineage (NCBI taxonomy): Eukaryota > Evosea > Eumycetozoa > Acytosteliales > Acytosteliaceae > Heterostelium > Heterostelium multicystogenum. Next base: position 16,886 of record RCNN01000114.1, on the reverse strand, counting down.
TTCAATTTGAAGGCGTTGACAATTGACTTTATCTCCACAAGCATTGAGTTTAGCTTTGCTTCAGCCGGTGCAATCATTTCTAGAATAAGAAGAAGAAACGGATGATTAATATGATTGATAGTTCAGCGATCGATGGAATGATTTGGACTGATGTTTGTTACCATGGTTCTTCGCAGATGATAATATAATGTTGAACTTTCCGGTGAGCTGATTCACTGTGATATCCATGTAGTTGGCGCCATACAGCTGTATTCTTAGAATAGTTGGGACTGAGTCGTCAGATGATGTGACAATGTTGTTGGTGTTATTGTCGTTTGCATTGCTGTGCTGTGAGCTGTATATCATTTTGAAATCATGAATTTGAAAGGATTTGCAAGCGGCGCCATTACTGCTGCCGACTGGTGCGCCAGAAGCTATCGCCTGTTGCTGTTGCTGTAGTTTCATTTTTGTAAAGTAGTCTTCAAATAGGATGTTATAAAGATGCTGTACTCTGTAGTGAGCGTGCAGCTCCATCGCTCTCATCAAGATCGTTTCAATATTCAATGATGGCTAAAGTTGATTGATGATTGCTCTGATTAATATCACTCTTCTCCATCGAACTTGAGAGAGGAACTTACAATTCTTTGGGAACTATCTGAACGTGAAGTATGTATATTTGGTGTATATGAGACGTGCAGCTTATTACTATCATCAATGTATATCTTAATATTCATATGTTTCTTGACTAGAGAGGGATGACAACAAATTAGTTTACTCGTTGACGACTACATTGAGGTTTATGAACATGATGATAATTACCATCTAAACTACCAACTGAACTAGCAATCTCCTCTGATATCCAAAAGAAAATAGTAAGCGACATGTCTTTGCCGTGGACACATTTGATATTGCTTCTGAATGCTGTCTTCTTAAGTGATTCCATTTGCGATGACAGTAGGTCGAGCTGTGCTGTTACCACCAGGGAGTCTGTATTTGTAGAGTATCAGCAAATCTGTGCTCATGCACCAATCAATAGACAGACGGCTGCCGTCAATCGCAAGTACATACGTATTATATTATGCAACTCATGTAGAGGCTGTCTGGAAAGGACCAAACGACTTTGTATTCTCTCAGTCACTTCTTTGAGTCTTTTCGTCGACACGAATCTTGATTGGACCTTTTCCTTCCTTGAATTGCTGCGTATATATAAAGAGATTGAATGATATGAGCAGCCAATTATTGGTGACGCTGCCACCGTCGATCGTTAAATATGCCTCATATTCATTCTTGACCACCAAATGAGCACGTCCGCCATCCACAGTGATGGGCTCAAACTCGCTTGGCACATCCGACAAGAACAACTTGTAAGATATAATATTGTTCAGCTTGTCTATTGCTCTTGAGATCTCTGATTTTCGACAATAAAGGTGGTGGCAATACCATCTTCATAATCGATCAACAACAACAACAAAAACAGATACTTTAATATCAACTGCTATCTTTCATCTATAAGTTTAATTTTTGAAGATACATACGCCAATATTTGCAGGCATTCTTTGGTAGGTTCCAGACGTCATGACATCGACGGCAGTAGGAATATCATAGATGGGTGCACGAGCATTAACCAAATTCTCCTTTGTCAGTATCAGCAAGTCGGCTGCCTCTCTAAAGAAGGTATCTTCCTTTTCCAAAAGTTGGATTATTTTCTTGAAATTACACAAAGCAAGTTGAGAGTAAGTTAGTAGGCTATATATTGATAGAGTTGTAAGTGGATGGAGGACAGTTACATTTGCCTTTTCGAGGGTGTCTATATGTGATGACCATTTCAATATGACTAGCAAACGCAGGAATCTCTCCCTCGTCCTGTCTAAATAGTCAATCAAGGTACTCTTCTTATCTACATCCTTGAGTGTTGCCGACAGCTCAGTCAGCTCCGTCAACTGGTTATATGAATCCTGTACCAATCTATGAATGACAGTCGATAGTTTGATGGTTTGCTTTGGAGGTGGTGTCGTTGTTGCTTGTTGCTGGGGAGTTGCTGGAGAGAGAGAGGTCGATTCGATTGGCAGTGTGTGTTGTAACGGTGAATGTTGTAGTTGATGATTCATGTTATGATGGCAATTGGCTACATAAATAGGGGAACTAATGTATTTTTGATGGGCAGCCAACAATGATGGTAGTATTTATATAAAACTGAGATCACCCTTCCTATTTAATAAAATGTTATTGCTATTAATAAGCACAGCGAAATTGATCAAACCCTGCTGTACAGCAATAAATGAAAAACATAACCGTTAAAAATTTAGTGAAAAAAACCCTCTTTCAACAATTTTTTTGAAATTCACTCTCATTTATTTTTGTAAAGATGAAATTAAATTAATACCATGTTAATTAACATGGACATGGAAAAATCTAAACAGTTTTTACTTTAATTTTTAAAGGAGACTTGTCACAAAGATATGCATTGACAATTGATGACATCAACTGACAGAAGGAATAAATCTATTTCAGTTCATAACTATATTATATCTATGAAAAAAATATGACTTTATATCCATGCTTTAAACCAATCTTTTCTGTATTAAAATTAAGAATATACAAGTAATCACTATATCATTTTGAAGTGGGCTCTCATTGATCAGTAAAGTAATGATCTTTGGTTTACTAAATATAAATTTGATTAAAACAAAAAGTTGCATTTTATTATTTATGTTTAAAGAATATAACAGGTGCTGCTATTAAAGGTCCAATTTTAATGATCAGAAACTCTATATAATGAAATATATAATGTTAGTAGAATTTATAAGAAAAGAAAAGTATTGAATAAAGAATTCTTTGTAGATGGGTGGTGTTGAAAAACACCTTTTGAGTGTATAAATGATATTATAGTTCACTCAACATCAAGGTTAACTATAAATTAACTACTTTAAGCACGTTCACCACGGATACGTTTGGCCAATTGGACATCTTTGACCATGATAGTTACTCTCTTAGCGTGGATAGCACAGAGATTGGTATCTTCAAAGAGACCAACCAAGTAGGCTTCTGAGGCTTCTTGGAGGGCATGGATAGCAGCGGCTTGGAAACGGAGATCAGTCTTGAACTCTTGGGCAATCTCACGAACCAAACGTTGGAATGGCAACTTCTTGATGAGAAGCTCAGAGGTCTTTTGGTAACGACGAATCTCACGAAGAGCGACGGTACCTGGCTTGAAACGATGGGTCTTCTTCAAACCAGAGGTTGATGGGTACTTGGAGGCGGACTTGTTGGCAAGATGCTTTCTTGGGACCTTAGCACCAGTTGATTTACGAGCAGTTTGTTTAGTACGGGCCATTGTAGATGAATTTAAAGTTGGTAGTTATAGAAAATATATAGAATATTTAATATGATTGATTGTGCTTAAAGTTGATGATTGTTTGCTTTAGTGTGGATATACACTGTTTGTTGTTTGAGATGATTGTTTGTTTGTTTGAATGATGGTTGAATTCACACTGCCAACTATTTAAAGACCCAAGACAACCAAGGTGAACAGTAAAAAAAATAAGTGAAAAATAGTTGGCGCCAGAATTGATAAATCCAAAAATCCGGATGATCACTCAAAATCATAATATTTCACATAAAAAAGCGCTAAAAACTCCATCATTTGTTACCAATTCTTTAACAGTCACATTTGAAAATTTAAAATTCAAATTTACATTTCTACAACAGCTAATTTCTAAGAAATATCTATGATACAATAATGTTCCAACAAATAATAATAATTAAAGAAAAATACAAATTATATTATTATAGCATTCCTAAAAATGTATGAACTGTTGAATTCTAAGAAATATTAATTGAGTTTTATACACTAAATTCATAATTTAAAGAATGACTAAAGATATCTGATACTGATAGACATGCCATTGCACCATTCAAGAATGTTAAAGATTTGAGTTTAAGTTTGTTATTTGTTTAAATTAAATTAATATGGTATTTGTTATTTATTTTTGTTGTAATAAAACAAAGATATAATAATAGGTTTAAATATTTGATTTTGTATTTACACTAACTTGACTACTTAAAGTTAATTGGTGCGGTATATGTTCTCTTTAATTGAGTGAACTGAGTTTGTTGTTGCTGTTGTTGTTGGTTCATTTGTTGTGGAAGCTGAGAGTGTTGCTTGGTGAGTAATGCTGGTGGTTGATTATACACAATATTCATTCTATTTTGATTGTTTTCTTTGTCTTGTAATAGTATTTGTTGCTGTTGCAATAATACATTGTTGCTTGTAGCAGCAGCAGTAGCAGCAACACCACCATTCATCTGTTGTTCTTTAGCAATTAAAAGCTGTTCCTTGGCCAGCAGTTCCTGCTCCTTGGCTGCGACTGCCTTCTCACGCTCGATCAACAATTTCTCTTTGTTCTTTAGCTCCTCCTCCATTGACTTTAGATTTTGATAGCTAGTATAATTGATAACTTGTTAGTAGAGTGCTTCTCTTTACAATGCCAGTCAAACATACTATTGATTCAACTTTCTTTCCTTTAATCTATGGGCAATGGGGGTGAATGTAAATAGCTCTTCGACAGTTGGACGCTTGCTCATCTACAACGGTATTGAAAGTTGGTGTTAGATGGTTATAAGATTCAAAATGGTCTATTTGGTCATTTGAGTTGGTTAGGTGTACTTACATTGACGTTCAACATGGTAGTGATAACTTGAGCAAGGTCGGTTGAGTAGTGCTCTGGAATGGGGATGTAACGACCCTCACGAATCTTCTCGTACAATTGGTTGTGTGTGGTTGCGTCGTAGAATGGTGGACGGTGAGTGGCCATCTCGTAGACGAGACATCCAACAGACCAGACGTCGGACTTGTCATTGTACTTTCCGGTTATCTGCTCTGGGCTCATGTAGTGTGTGTTCCAACAAAAGTGTGGGCATGCATCGAGTTGGTCAGGATTTTGGCGAGACCAAAGTCACCGAGCTTCACATTTCTGTTTTCGTCCAGGAATAAATTACCTGGCTTAATGTCACGATGGAGGATCACTCCATCCTTTCTATTATGGATCTCGTGAAGTGCCGACAAAAATCTGTACCAATGTTCTCCAAATGACATCTTCCTCAATGTAAATACTAATAGACAGACACAAGTTAGTACTGATCTAAATTTCTCAGGCGATCCAACTGCGTTGAAACGATGCTTACCGGTCATTCTTGCACTTGGTAATCAGCTGGGAGAGATCACCACCGGTACAGTATTCCATAATAATGTAAATCTTGCTGGAGTGCTTGTCGATGATTCTGTCGTAGTATCTGACAATGTTTGGGTGTCTGAGTTTCTGGAGAATATTGACTTCATTTACGAGCAATTGCTTTTCTTTTTCCTTCATATCACCATAGCAGATCTCTTTCCAAACCATAATCTAAAATGAATAGGATATGCAAAAAACGAACGCGTAAGCTATCACCCTTTTTCGCTTTAAAACTGGATGGGCTTGATACATACTCTTCCATCTTCCTTTCTTCTAATTTTGGATACTGATCCAAATGAACCTTGACCAAGGTGTCCTAATACTTCATATGCGTCCATTTCCAATAATAATAATAATAGTAATAAATATAATAATATAAGTATATGTATTTGATAGATTTATTTAAATAACACACAAAACAAGACCAACAACAAAGATGTATGACAAACACAAAACAAAACAATACAATACAAAATTAAAACTTGAACACAAACAAATAATTATAATGAAGAGGTAGGAATTAGAGTTGAGTTTGGATGTTAAACAATAAACCTCAGCAAGCAACAAGCAATCAGGAACTGAAATTTTGAAAATTATGGAGGGTTCATTCAACGGTCATATGAAAAAATTTGAATTTGAATTTTTACACAAAGAATATTATGATCAAAAACCAATAATATCTATTGTGAATTTTCATCTACACTGATTATAGTATAATATAGGGTAATAATTAATATAATATGTATGAGCTGACAGCCTTAATACCACTCATCATCACTATATTATAAATAAGCTAGCTAATCATCCTATTCTGCTAGCCACATTATTGTAATCAGGTAATAAGTAGAGTGACTCTAGAAATTTAGGAATACAATGATCATTGAACACAATCAACTAGTTGACTTAAGCTCAAATCCAGCTGTATGATTTATACTAAATTACAACTTGGTTACTTTAAAGATTCCTATCATAGATAATGCTAAGATTGATTCCAAATTAGTATTGTGGCAGTCACAGTGACATATTAATATTAAAAAACTTGGAGTTGGGAGTAACGTTTGAAACTGTGATTTTGATTTTTAAGAATTAAATTTTATTTTTCGAATATTATGGTTTTGCAATTACCCCACACTGAGGGTGTGCGAGTCGGCAGCTATGCTGTGTTGGAATGAATGTTGATAACTTGATGCGAGTGTTTTAACTACCACACACAGAAAGAGGATACAATGTCAACCAAGTATGTTATCTATATCTCTATATACTATCATCATCACCATCATCATTCATCACTATTCGTCTAGCTAGAACAAGATGACTAACATCTCATCAAAACCTACCTACCTACTACTACCCTAACTTAGATTACATTCAACAGGAGTCGTATTGGGATACAGAAGATCAAAGGCCACCCAATACCCAAACATCTCTTTGGTTAAGATTGAAGGTGTTGCCACCCGTGAAGACTCAACCTTCTACATTGGAAAGCGTGTTTGTCTCGCTCGTCGTGTCAAGAAGTCACCAAAGAACCCATCTGGTCACAAGCTCATCTGGGGTAAGATCTCCAAGTCACACGGTAGCTCTGGTGTAGTTCAAGCTCGTTTCGCCAGAAACTTGCCACCAAAGGCTATGGGTGCTAAGGTTAGAGTTATGTTATTCCCATCTTCCATCTAAATTAATTACTTGGAAGAAAATGAAAAATAAACCTGTTGTCGCGACTTTCCTCTAATAACTATACAACAACGCTCTCTAGCTTCAAACAATTGCACACAAGGAAAATACAGAGTTAGGTCAAAAGGCGATACAAACTATAGAATATATAAAATCATGATTATACTTGGTACAAAATGATAAATTACACAGTTTATTTACATGTCAAGCAATTTCGTTGTCAGTAACACAAGTTTTGCTTGGTTGATTGGTCAGTTAGCATGGTATTGATTTCTGCTGTTGATTGAAACCATTTCCTCGTCATCTTCGTCTTCATATTCATCATAATCGTATTCTAAATTGGGGTTATCTTTGATGATAAATTGATTTGGTTCTTGTTCGTGATCTTGATTTCCGTCTTCTACTATTCTGTTGTTGTCTGATTCACTGTTATTCGTTTCGTCTTCGTCATTCTTTGATTTCATTAATATTCTATTCGATACAAGGTTGGCTTTGGTTGGTCTATTACTGAAGTGGTCGTTGAGTACAGTCTTTTTGTTGTCTTCGCTATCGACGTTGTCCAAAGAGTCCTCTTCAAACAGGATATGATTACCCAGAAGCTTGTCCTTGGTTGGTCTGCTTTCGACCTTTGAATTTAGCAGATGCTTCGTCTGGTTGAATTTAAGTATATTTCTTTTGTTTTGTATGGATGGTGATGACTCATTATCTAGAGGTTCAATCGCGACAGCGCTATCAGTATATAACCAGAGAGACTTGTTATTCATCTTCTGAGCTTACCTTTTAATATATTGCGATTGGTCAAGTCATCGGGTGTTGGTCTGTTGATGAGTTTTCGATCGAGTTTAATGCTTGAGTTTTGTTGTTGGATCTGTTGATCGCATTGAATCTGTTGGTCTTTGATGATTTTGCTGTCTACTAATTGGTAGTGTGATGGTCTGTTGTCTAGTTTCTGGTTGAGTTGAGTTGCAGTTTGCTGGAATTGGAGTTGCTTCTTCTTTGATTGCAGTGCAGGTGCAACATCGGTTTGCGCTTGGTATATGATGTTGGTGTCTATAAGTTGGTTGATATCTGGTCGATTATAAAGCTTGGCGTCTAGCTGATGAGTGGTTCTCTTGAATCTTATTTTACTTTGTCGATCATGAAACGAAGGCGAAACAGAGAGGCTCGCTATTATTATTATTATTATTAGTATTATTATTGACAATCAAAGTTAGTAACTAAAATAAGTTATTATTGAATATGTAGCAAATACAATTCATTTTGGCACCTGCCTGCTTCCTTCCTCGCTGCCACTAGACCTCACTTCCCTCCACACCAACAGCAGCAACACCAACAACACTCTTCTAGACCTCTCGCTCAAGCACCTATTATCATTTGCAAATCATTTACACTTTAATATTCCACGATCCAATAACTCGCTTGGGGTATCTCTATTGTCTAGTTTCAATTCAATTGTATCACATACTTTATTGAATTTATCTTCATCCATATTGTTGATATTTAATATATATATATATATAACTATAAGTAGTCTACTTGGATTGTTTATTTGCTTGCTTTCAACACAGTAATGATATCAAACATCAGCAAGTCTCCCTCCTTTTTTAAATTGAAAAAAGTGGTGTTTTGATTTTAACCACAATGTTATTGTTGGGATTCTCCCAACACTTGCAATGGAAAAGTGGTGTTTTTGCTGACATGGGTAGGGTTAGCTGAAGAATCTACTTCTTATATGTTGGTGGTCCTTGTGGTCAATAATTAGTTTGATGATTTGTTGTATTGTTTAAATATGGAAAAGTTGTCAACTGTTTGATGATACCAGAACTGATTTTGTGTGCTTGACATATTGATTAGATGCAAACAGTAGTTGTCCATTAGGGAGATGGTGATGTAAAAGCAATAGTATATCTTCGGTCTTTGTAAATATCTGTTGCAACGTAGCAGCGGTCGTGTTAGTTTAGTTGTTGCTATTGGCTCCCTAATAAAAGAATAGTTACCTCTTGTATTGATGATTTTGATATTACATTCTTGAAATAATCTAACAGTATATTATTAAACATATTTAAAAAGTTGATTGCTAGCAGTCTATTCTCATCTGGTTCACATATAACAGTAAAGCAAACACTAAAGTATAGGTTGGTTAGTTGGTGAGTTGGTTAGTTGGTTAGCTGGTGTCAGGTTTCAGATGTTGAGATGTCGACCTACCCAAGCATGTGTTTCCAAATAACATATTTAGTCGTAGTAAAGTATTGAGAGACAGAGGCAATCGTGTCATTCTGTGGTGAAATCACTGGAGTGTTCTGTAGCTTTGGAGGTACGATTCGGAAGATGCCATCTCTTGGTCCGTTGTCACTGTTTCTCAGTGATGTGGATGTGGAGCTTGATTGGCCTGCAGTCAGCTGTGGAGCATTTCCACTCGACAATGCTTGCTGTTGCTCTCTTTGTCGTTGGAGAAATGCCACAGCCCAGTCTGGATAGGCACGTTCATCTGGCTTCGTATTGTCACACTGGTATTTGAACTGGTGCTCACTCAGCACTCTCTGCACAACAGCGGTCTGTCTCTTTTGCATCAACTCGTCATTGCCATCCGAAGTATAGAACTGTGAGCAATACACAACGAATTCAGCGCTACCAACACTCGGCAGTGAATGTATAATCAATCCATAAACCATCTCTTATCTATCTATCTATCTACTAGCTATCTTTAAACCAATTAGCAGGCAATCCAATCCATCAAAATATGATAATAATAATTATAGATTGTGTAAAAATTGAAATTGCAAATGAAAAGTTTTAAAAGATATTTATTTCTTCTTTAAAAGAAGAATCCAAGGGGTTTACTCAAAGATGAATATGATATCTATCTATCTATCTATCTATCTATCTATCTATCTATCTATCTATCTATCTATCTATCTATCTATCTATCTATCTTTATTTATTTGTACAAATATATAATATTTATTTTTTTGATCATAAATAAATAAATAACGTTATATAGTTATGACTCATTAATGGTGTAAATTTAAATGGTATAAAAGAAACATTACTCTCAAACAGCTATGTTGCAATTGAGAGATTATAATGGTTTGAACGGATTGGATGTCCGACAGAAGTCATACAATGGTATAAGAACAAGAGCAGCTGCTCCTAGAGTTGTCTATGTGGTTGTTTGTTGGTAGGTCAGGTCAACACCACCACAGAAACTTAATGAGTCACACGACTGACTTTTTTTTAATTTTTTAATTTTTTTGTTCATTTAAAAATTCACTAGCATCTTCAACCTTTACATTTATAATCAAAAAATAACATCACCAACCAAACCAACAACAACAACAACAATAATAATAACTTACTACTTATTTATAGTATAATATTAAAATAATAATAATTATAATAATAATAGTAAAAGTAATATATTTGTAAGAGAATTGTTTACTTTATTTATTATTTTTTATTATTCTTTAGATTTAATCTTTTATTATTATTTATCCTTTGAGTAGAAGTAGAAGTAGAAGTACAAAGAGAAATAGAGAAGAAGAAGAAAGAAGAAGAAGGGTGTTGATTGTTGTTATTTGTTGTTATATTAGTAGTATTATAAGAAAGAGATAAATTAAAAAAAACATTTAGAGTTTAGAGATTATAATTATAAATATAAAATGTCAAAGTTAAAGGAAATTCAAAAACAAGCGACATTTACATGGAGTCCTCTTGTTGATAAACCAGATTTGATTGCAGCTGGTACTGTTGCTGGAACTATTGGTTTGGACTTTGATACTAGCTCCAAGTTGGAGTTGTACTCATTGGATATCACTGGCCAATCATCTCAGATGACTTTGAAGGGATCCGTCAATGCTGAGAGTCGTTTTCATAAAATTGTTTGGTTGCCATCACACGCTGGACAAGCCAATGGTTTGGTAGTTGGTGGTATGGAGAATGGTTCAATCGGTATTTGGAACCCAACAAAAATTTTAGCGTAAAGATATCAAAAATGGTTTATTGTACCGCAAAAAATTGAAAACTAATCAGGATTGACTGATCATTTGTGTAGTGGTGAGGAAGCACACGTTGGAACTGGACAAAAACATAACGGTCCAGTACAAGCATTGGATTATAATATTGTACAACCAAACCTTATTGCTTCAGGTGGATCGGATTCAGAGTTGTTTATTTGGGATTTGTCTAACCCAAGTTCACCATCTGCCTACTCTCCAGGTAACAAGGCACAACAATCAGAGATCACTTCCATTTCATGGAACAGAAAAGTACAACATGTAGGTATCAAAACTATCTGGAACACAATTTATATGCTAACGAATCATGAATGACTTGACAATTTTAGATTATTGCATCTGCATATTATAATGGTAATACATACGTTTGGGATCTAAAGGCAAGAAGATCAATTATAAACTTTAATGATAAAAGCAGAAAGTGTTCGACTAGATCGATCCTTTGGAATCCAAATGAGGCAACCAGCATTGTCACTGCCTCTGAAGACGACGACCACCCAGTCATCCAAACATGGGACTTGAGATATATCAATACTCCATTGAAGACTTTGGAGGGACACCGTCGTGGTGTTTGGGGACTCTCTTGGTGTCCATTCGACTCTAGCTTGCTTCTCTCCACTGGTAAGGACAACCGTACCATCTGCTGGAACATTGAGAAGGGTGAGATCCTCTGCGAATTCGAAGCAAGCAGCGATGCAAATCACTGGAATTTCGATGTTCAGTGGTCACCAAGAATCCCAGCAGTTGTTGCCACTTCTTCATTCGGAGGAAACATCAACGCTTTCTCATTACAAGATGTTAATCCACGTGCTTCCACCCCAGTTCCAAATGCCCTCGGTGTTGTCGAGCCAGTTACTGCCCCAGTTTTCAAGCACACACCATCCTGGCTTCAACGTCCAGTTGGTGCTGCTTTTGGATTCGGGTGGAAAGATTGCTGTCTTTGGTCGTCGTAAACCAGTTGGAAACCAGTCCATCTGCACCAGGTGCAGTTGCTGCCCAACAGCGTACCATCCACATCTCTCAAGTTGTTACTGAGCAAGGATTGTTGGAGCGTGCTGACAAGCTCGAAAATGTCCTCAGACAAAGAAACTACGAGCAATTCTGCGAGGAAAAGATTAACTCTTCATCCTCTGCAGAGGAAAAAAGCAACCTGGGGATTCCTTAAGGTTTTGTTTGATGAATCTAGCCGTAAGAAGATCCTCAACTATCTTGGACACGACGTCGAGTCTACTCAAAATGAATTACAGAATTTCTTGAAAACCTTGCCAGAACTCAAGATTTTCCGAAGATCAAAACAAGCAAGTTAAGCAAGATGAACAACCAACAGAGAATGGAAGTGAGGGTACTGGCGAGAAGAAGGATGTCTTCAGTTTGTTCAAGTCATCCACTGACGAATTGCCATTGGATGTCGTCAAGAATTTGAATGTTACTCCAATTTCATTCCCATCCGATGGTGACGAACAATTGATCACCAAGTCATTGTTGATTGGTGACTTTGCAACCGCTGTTCAATGTTGTTTGCGTCTTGGTCGTATGGCCGACGCTTTGATTTTAGCATCATGCGGAAGCACCGATCTTTGGAAGAAGACTCAACAGGCATATTTTGAAATCGAGCAACGTCCATTCACCAGAGTCTTGAGCTGTATCGCTCGTGAAGACTTTGCCACACTCGTTCAAACAGCTGATCTTAAAGACTGGAGATCAACCCTCTCCATTCTCTGCACTTTATGGTACCGAAGAGAACTTTAAGCGTCTTGCTGGAATTCTTGGAGATCGTTTGGATTGCTGCCGATGACACTGAGGCTGCCACTCTCTGCTATATCTGTGCCTGCGATATTGATAAAACAGTCAACATCTGGACAAGATCACACGGAAAGGAATCAAATAACAGCGAACTCTTGAATCTTATCGAAAAAGTTAGCATCTTCAGAAGCGCCACCAACTCTACTACTTTATCAAACGATACTTTGGCCTCAAAATACTCCAAGTACGCTGAGATCCTTGCTTCTCAAGGTCACTTGACTGACTCTCTCCGTTATCTATCTGCACTCAACACAACCCATCCATCCTTCCGATCCAAGCGGACTTGTTCTTTTGGATCGTGTCTATCGTGCAGCTCCAAATGTCCAAGGAATCGCCCCCACCTCCATTCCCATTCCCAATTGTCGATGTTTACCCCATCTGGTGGTGCTCCACGTACTCAATTCCAATCTCAACAACCAATCAACCAACAGCCAATTAACAGACAACCAATCAACCAACAACCATTCGCACCATCACCATTTGCCTCAGCTCCAATTGGTCAAACACCACCAAAAACCAACCACCAGTATTTGGTAACATGAATCGTGTTGGACCCTCTGTACCACCAACTCACCAAATGCCACCAACCTCCCCATCAACTGCCATCAATCCCACCAACCTCCCATCAAATGCCACCAACCTCTCACCAAATGCCACCAACATCCCATCAATTACCAACACCTCCACCAACTTCTCAACAATGGCCACCAACATCAGGTTTTCTTTCACAACCACCAATTTCTCATCAATTGCCACCAACAGCTCACCATATGCCACCAAACAGCTCATCAACTCAGCCCACCAACAACCTCTATGCCTCCACCAACAGCACACACTGCTCCACCAAATGACTCATAGTGTTGTACCTCCAATGACTGGAATGCCACCAACACATCACAACGTTCCTCCACCAACCATGGGCCACTCTGGAATGCCACCACAAGGTTCAATGATGATGCCACCATCACCAACTGCTCCAGTAGGTAGTTTATCACCAATGACTCCCTTGTCACCACCAGCTCCATCAGCACCACCAATGGGACCTCCAATCTCTAAGTCAAGTACTCACGACTCCCCAGCTACAACATCTTTCACTGCTCCACCACCAAAGGCAAATGTCCACAATACCCCTCCATCCAACCCACAACCAACACCAGAGATGAATGAGAAGATCACATCATTGGTAGCATCACTCCAACAGGCACTCCAAGACCTTTTGTCACGTGGAGCCAACAAACAAAAAATGGGACGACGCCAACCATCGTGTCCAAAATCTCATCAATAAGTTAAATAAGAACGATCTATCTCCATTGGCAGTCAACGCACTCGAAGGTATTATCTCTTCAATCATTGACGGTGATTTCAAGACCGCCAACAGTAAATATCTTCAAGTCACATCCAGTCCATTCTGGAATGAAATTGGATCACAATCAATGATTGGTTTGAAACGTATCATTGATTTGGGATTGAAGCCAAATTAAATTTACTAAATAAGAGTAATAAATAAAATAGCAATAAATTTTATCAAATAATAATTAAAAAAATACAAATATTTGCAAAAATAAGTATTCTGGCTATTGTCTTTTGGTTTTTTTTTTTTGAAGAAATTACCATCAAAAAATTTTGGAAATTATTGTCAAATCTTGAAAATTGATTTTTCTTAAATCTCGTGGCAATCAAAAACCAATTGCTTATTTAAAAAGGACTTGACCTTTGTATCAAATATTAAATACAAATTAAAATATATAATAATATTAAACACATATTATATGATTAGATTCAGTACATATAGTTATAATCAATTAAGAAAGTAAATTAATAATTAAGATGACTACTCTTACTATTGAGGAAGTAAGTATCTGCACCTAGCCATTCCATTGACTTCTAACTTGATTGAATATCTATTGTCTAAACAAAATAAACTTAATCGAAATAAAATAAATTCTTAAGCTGGGTAGATCTATACTTAAACAGAAAAATGTAGATGGTGAATTGATTTTCTTTGCCAGAGCTGGAAGTCATAGTTTTAATTTAAATGTGGAAACAAGTGATTCCGACTACTTTTGGTGTTTTATGAAATCAATGTTGATTCAGTGTTGTCCGGAAACCAATCGAGCAATCACCACCTGATTGATGGACATGAACCAGAGGACTTTTGTCATGTATGAAATTGGCAGATTTTCAGAGCTCTTACTCAAAGGAAATCCAAAGCTGGTCGAGCCTCTTCTTCACTGAAAACTACTGTTATGCTTCGCCAAAATGGAACGACTTGGTTAAGAAGAATCGTAGCTCCTTCATCAGCCAGCAGGTCATCTATCACTATCTCAGCTATAGCAAAATCAATGATGGGCGATGCCAAGGAAACTTACATCAAATGAACGCCTCTGGAAAGAAGCCAATGAGCACTGAGCTTAGCAGCAATCACTCACCAAATAAGAAGCTCTATCACACCATCCGTTTACTGAACGAAAACTATTAGAATGCTCGATGGAAAGCAACCTGAAGTGTTCTTAACGGGAGATCATCGTGACTACATTATGAGTATTAGACGTGGTGAGATTCCAATTGAAAAGCTTGAAATGGAAGTGGCAAGATTGAACGCCCTTATTGACGAAAAGATGGAGTTGATGCAAAAGAGCAACCCATTTTCCATCCCTGATGTTGCTGACTTCAAGACTATCGATGAATGGGTCATTTCATGCAGAAAGCAATCATTGTTGTCAGAGGAATGCACACGCAACTCTGAGTACTTAGCGCAGCCGATATCAAAATGCCCATCGAGCAGGCTTCAGATGAGTTGAAAGACGTGTACAGAAAAGCTTTTGGACGTTTTGAAAGAAAAACAAAGTTGGAGGGGTCGATCTTGTATATCGGTTAGAACTGGCAGCAGGCTTCATAACCTCCATGTCGATGGTCAATCAAGCGATGATTGGTTGTTTCATCTTTGCAAGCTCTCTTGACCATGTGTTCTCAATAGAAACAACACCTACAAGACTCGAGTCTCTATACAAGGCTGCAGAAAAGCGCTAAAGATTCGTCGGTAGAGATACCTATGTCAATTGTTGGCAGTGTTGCTTGAGATTGGATACTTCTTATCTTTGCTGGGGTCAGGGTAACCATCGTGCAGTTGAGGTTTTCTATGGCTTAGGCAAGCATTGACAAATCAATCCACTGCAAGGCATGGGATACGCTCAGACACTACAACTATATCAGCTACAACTATTTTTGCAACATTGCTGGGGGAGTTGCTCAGGGACAACTTGCCAAAGCCAAAGCACTATTAAAGTACCAAATAAGACCGAGGAACAAAAAGAACAAGACAAACAACACACATTAGTAAACAAACTTTATCACTGCTATAGATTGTTATTGTTGGCCGAACAAGTGGCCACTTGTGCTTGCGATACCAGACCGTCTTGAAGTGACTATTCACCAGAACAACAGAGGACATCTATCAACGTATCAGATCAGGACAAACAGGATGTTCAGGAGGACCATTCAACAATGCACAGATATTTCCAACAAAGTCAACCATTGCCATCAAAGAAAAGAAGAATCAAGAGCCAAACCAACTATAAGATTATTCTTGGTAATTGGTTAACAAAGTTAAGGAAAATCAACATGGAAAACAAATATAACCTTATTAATGTCATATCATTTGTATAAATAAATGTTGTAACATATGTACAATCAAGTCCAAGAATGGGCTTGCCAAAGAAACTACTGTTTTTCTATTTCGTTTTCTTTCGTTCGCGCACTTTATGTAATTAATTGTTCAAATCTCTTGCAGATTTGATAATATTAAGATAAGAAAATGACAGGCAATCAACAACAAACAACAACCAAACAACACAAAACAATACAAGTAAAGGCTAAACCAAGTTTATTTGATAGATGGCTGTATGTATGGATACTTTACAATTATATTATATTTTATTAATATATGTATTGTTGTTATTAATCATGTGTTGCGTAGGCAATCAACCCTAGAAAGAGATTGATTAATGCAGTGCTAGTTTTGTGGTTATGTCATGTGTTGGTTTATATGTGGATTCACTCAATCCCAAAGATAATCCATTTACTACCCCCTTCGAAAGGAAAGGACATCACATATAGAACTATAGATTACCGTAAACCAAGTCTGGTCAAAGAGTCACTGTCACTCGTAATGGTGTTTATCATTGAAGGTGGT
>RCNN01000113.1:0-96178 GCA_003667245.1 Heterostelium multicystogenum | reverse complement strand
TACCAACATAGAGTTTTAACATACCACTTAAGAAGTAATACATTGTATCACATCAACTACAAAGAAACATATGGTTTCTAAATTTATTCATCACATTGGCTTTAGTGTTGTTGGTAAGTGTTTGTTTATCAATGTTGTATTCAACCATGTATACAAATATTTTGATAGATAATAAGATCTAATTACTATTGGGTTATATTGTCATTATTTGTTTATGTTGTTGGTAGTGTTTGATTGAATTGTAAAGTGTCAAAAACTAAATATAATAACATATACAATTATATTTTATACTATTTCCAAAATGGATTATTTTCCATTAGGATTTCAGTTTATTAATTTATTTACATATTACTATTGTTTGTTAGTGTAGGTGTTGTGATTACGTAAAAAATATTATTATTTTGAAGTTATTGATCATTTTTGAAGAGATATGATACAATTTTTGATGTTAATGGTTAGATACTACTGCCACTATACTGTTATATTATTAGATTATTTATTATTATTTCTTCTCAATAAAAACCAATTTAAATAACTAAATCATTATAATTTTATATCTTCTTTAGGATTTGTAAATATTTAGTATATTTAAGGAAAACTATTGTAACAAATTAAGGAGGATTTATCCAGCAAATCTAATAAGCCCGTAATATTATATTAAAACATGATGTCAGAAGGAGATGATGGTTCTGATCCAATCTCTGAGGCCGTTGGGTAAGTTATTTATTTAATAAATAAGTATTGATATTGGTTTAAAAAAAAATTAATAATTATATTTTGCTATAGTTCATTGAGAATATATTACAACCAAATATTGATCTGCAGCATCAGGGACTTAAAGGTCTGATGTTGTGTTCGACACCACATGTAGTCGAGCCTATTTAAGAATCCATCATTTTTTATCATATTAAAAGACACCCAAACCATAAGCTTAATCATATATCCTCACATGATCATCATCATGCTCAATCTTCACCAATTCCCAACTGGAAATATTTTACCAGGCTCCAACAATTCCTCCCCTTCTTCCTCTCCTTCATCTTCTCCAACTAGCAGTGCTATAGACCCTTGTAATCAATCACCATCCAAATACTCAGATATCGACTATGACAAATACTCTAAAAAGAAAAGAGTACATTAAAAAGCTTAATAGAATTATCTCTTTCCGAAACTAAGAAAGTACAGTCATCTGCTCTAAAGATTATTATGGCATTTATCAGCTCAAGGTACGTACCATAATCAAATTACTTAATCCAAAATGTTAATGTTTTTTTGTAGCCGAGTTAAAAGTATTATTATATGAAGAAGGAGTATTGGATAAACTAAAATATTTAATATCCAATGATAATCCTTCTACTAAAAAGAAGAGGACTAGACAGAATGGCGCGCCACACAGAACTGAGGTACAGCTGGCTTCGTCTGCAATTCTTCAGAATATCACAGAGTATAGATTTGAAAAAGGTGAAATCAATCCCAATCAAGTAAAGATCGTGAATGAGGGTATAGTTGAACTAATGTTGATACCAAGATCAAAAAGCACCGATAGAAGAGTACAGTTCCTCACAACTTTAACAATTGCCAATCTCTCAATGAATGAGGAGAACCATAAAAATTCTACAAAGTCACAAGGCATTCGATATCGTTGAGTCATTTGTAACCAACAACAGCTTACAAATGGATTTAGTTTGCCATTGGATCACACTCCAACCTCATATTCCATTGTTACATTCTAAGTATTCACAAGTGCAATTGTTTGCGCTCTATTGTTTATATAATTTAATGAGAAATGGTAAGTTTTGTATTTTTCTTTTTTAAATTATAGACTTTAAATATGATTCTTTACAGATCAATATAAGGTTGAAGTTTGGAAAGGACTAAGTGTTAATAATGGAGTCCAGTCAATATTTCTTTTGTTACATTCTCCACATACTAAAGTTGTAGATTTAGCAAAGAAGATTGCTGAACAATTGCAAATTGAAGAACCATCTGTAACTGTAAACACCACAAAGATTGGAAGCGATCTAAAGAAACTATTCAATAACTCTGACTTCTCAGATATTTGCTTTGTTTGCGAAGGAAAGAAGATCTATGCTCACAAGGCCATTTGTGCATCACGATGTGAACAGTTGAGAGCAATGTTTACTTGGGGCAAGGAATCAAAAGAGAATGAAATTCATTTACCACATATTCCATACTCATCAATGTACGGAGTACTCGAGTACATCTACTGTGGAGTAGCTTCCATTTCTGGGATAATGCTTGCGATCTTCTTTCAGTGGGCAGATTTCTTTTTCTCTAAGTGGTTTAAAAGAGTCGTTGTGAGTCTTTCCTTTGGCATTATATCGATTTGGAGAATGCCCCAATCATCCTTTCTGTTGCAGACAACTATGGTTGTACACAACTTAGAAATGTAACTGCCAACTTTGTAGTTAGAAACTGGGAGAAAATTAAAGACACTGAGAATTGGATCAACCTCACATCACCAGAGCTAAAAAACTATATCAATGCTAAAATTTATACCTTAATCACTTGTTCTTGTGGATGTTTTTGTAGCTGTATAGATGAAGACAATAGAAGATCAGATGACTTGTAAATCATTTTCAACATTACTTTCAAAACATCATTAATTCTTTAGATTTATATTAATAATTAAAATATTAATAAAAAAGATGAAACTTAATAAAATTTGAAATAATAATTTTATTTTCAATTATTTTACCTTTCTATTCATTGGAAAAGAGTTGGTAGTCCTGGAATTGGAAGATAGTATATTTTTACACTTGTCATTAAATAAGCTGTATTTACTAGGTTTGAAAGATTTTGTACAGTATTTATTGTGATTGAAAAACATGAGTTGCATAGATCATCGGATTTGCATACTCTTCATCAAGTATAATATCAAATGTAACAAGATCAATCACTTTAGGATAAAGAATAGGTCCCCAACTTTGACTTAGACTTGGATTTTGTTGAAGGATGATCGCATATCCATTTTATCAAATACAAATGTTTCACATGCAGATGCAATCGATGTATTATAAATAGTGATGATATCTCGAATTGTATTTGATTGAAGATCGATTTGTGTCAGATATATTGGTGTTGCTCCAAATATTGGATCTCCATCTTCATTATAAAACACCAAGATACAACTTTGATTCATATGAAAAGGTGTTATCGCTGGGGAAGAGAGTTCAATACTCAATTTGAATTGATAAGTGGTGTCTGAGAATGTATGATTTGATAAATAGAATACTTTGATAAAAACATCATACCCTTGGATTGGTGCATAAACTGTGTAAATAATATCTGCTGATTCATCATAATAGATTGCTGGACTTGTATAATCCAAGAAATTATCTAAGAATTGATAGAATCTTGTTCTATTTGATCATTAAATATTGATTTAAGTATTAAATATCTGAATATTGAATGATAAAGTAATAATACTTACGGTGCAGTATAATCTGTGAAATCAACTGTAATAATTGAACTATTAGCATATCTCATATCAACGACAAGACTGTAGATTTGATTTCTATTTTGATCCCATTGAATTCTTGTTCCAAGCATAAAGAAATAATGATATTCTTTCATTGGATGTTTTCTTTATCGATAATAGTATTTTCTTTTGCATTGAATATTGAAATAGAACAATATAATGGATTGGTTCCATTCAAATTTGATATCAAAGTTAAATAATTATTATCACCAACCAATCCAAGTGTACCCATGATAGTAGGGTCTCCAGAGATCTCAAACTCTTCCAAAATCGAACCATTTATCAATGCAAATCGAGTATAAATATGACTATTGCTGAAACAATTCAAAGATGTTGGTGGTTCTCTCTAAAATTCATCAAACAACAATGATATTAACATCAATAGAATCGATTGAACATTAAAATGATTACATACTGAAATCACAATTAAAACATTTAAAATTGTGTACAATATAAAAACACAATTAAACATTTGTCTTGACATTTTGATAACTACCTATGTATTTAAAAATATTTAAATCCAAAAGTGAATGATCAATAATAATAATAATATTGTCCGAATTTGTTGGATTCCCAATTTCAGCTAAAACTATTTAAAAAATATCTGATTTTTACGATGAAAAATGTGTGTGAATATTGGCAAATGTTTTGTTTGGTTTTAAAACATTTCATATATTAACAAAGGTGAGCAGTTCATTTTAACTAATTATTGGTTCGAAGACTATTTTTTGTACTGATTCTCTTTATTGTACTTATCCTTTACAAATCCTTTCAAATTTAACAAATATCTATTTTCCATCCATTCAAAAATAGATTGTTAGGTGATAATTCTCAAATCTTTATATTTTGTTGTACTATAATTATAGTATTTGAAGACCATTGAATGAAAAAGAAAAATACAATCAATGGTATTTTTTTTAAATTTTGATCAGATGGACGTTCATTCCACCTTCAGGCGAGAGTACAAATACATGTTCATCCACTACTTCTTTCAGAGGAACTGGCTAGTTTGAATTCGAAATTCCTTATCAGCTTTGCAAAGAGGATCATCATCTCAACACGAACCATCTTACGACCTGGACACATTCTTGGTCCATATCCAAATGCAAAAAGGTTGTGATCGGTACAACTTTCAAACGATACTCCCTTCCATCTCTCCGGTTTGAAAGTATCAGGATCATTGAAGTACTTTGGGTTCCTGTATACAGCTTCTGTCAACAAAACTAACTGAGCACCAGCATATATTTCAGTATCTCCAACAATATCATCTTCAATACACTGAAGAAGAATAAAAGAAACAAGTGGTTTCATTCTCAAAGATTCAAGGAGTACTTGCTGGAGAAGTGGAAGCTTATTGAGATCCTTATTTGATATGTAACCATTTTCTGAAGCATCAATTACACTGTTAACCTCACTTCGAACATTCTCTAGTATACCTTGATGCTTTGCCAAGAACCAAATAGCATAGGAAAGTGCTTTGGAAGTTGTATCATGACCTGCAATAATATAACACAACATATTGGCAAGGATTTCAGTGTCATCTATTTTTCCCTCTTTCATTTGAACCATAAGAGAATGTAACAATCCAGCCTCTTCAGTTAAGGCATAATCTTGCTTCATGAAATGGTTCTTGAAATCTTTTACCAAATCAATGAATTTAGAAAATTTAGATTCCTAAACAACAAAGAACCTAAGTAAGTACAAATTATGTAGAGAATCATAAATACACCTACAGTAAATGTGGTATAATAATTCCAGTAAGGGAATGGACAAAGACAACGCTTTGTGATGTTGGCCATTACACACTCTAATCTCTTGATAATTTTTGAAGTGGTACCGACAGGACCACTTTGAATAGTATTGAGATCATAGCCAAATCCCACTTTAAATAACACATCCAATGTATAAGAGCTGAATTCTTTTGAATATCCATTTCCATATTTTCATTCTTCATTGCATAGCTCTCAATCTTTGTAACAAATCTGTCTGTAATCATGTTAATTGGTTTTTCCATCTTTGGAAGTTTGAAAGAATTAAACTGGCTTGCTGTGACCTTTCTATGTTGACTCCATTGTGTACCTTCACCACTGAAAACATTCTTACCACATCCATTCAAAGCCTCTATCAAACCTTGATTTCTTGTATATTTAATTGGACGATAATTACATACATGTTTAATGTAAGAAGGGTCTGTGATACAAATTAAATCCTGAAGAAGCAAATTAACTTTGAAAATGGATTGGTCTTGATTGGCTTCATACTGGTGTCTAAAGAACAAGTGAAATCTATTTCTAAATATCGATGATAAAAAATCAAAGAGAGCAAAATCTTTTACTATTTTTTATATGTGGATGACTTCTTTTATGTATCTATATTAACAATATTAATTCTAAATTCAAATAATTTTTAATGTTCCAAGTAAATATTACTTACATCCAATAAAATAAAATAACCATTAGAAATAAAACAAAGATATATTCATATCTAATATATCCATGAAATGGGACATGTGGCTTCTTTGTCAATTCAGTGAAATATGATATATCAGTTGTCATTATTGGTTATTTGATATATAAATTCTTAATTTTGATAAAATTGTTAAAAAATATTAATCCAAATTACCAAAACAACAATGGATTTAGAATTATATATGTAAAAACTAATTCTAGTTTGTTTTCTTGGAGAACCAATATTTCAATTACTTTAAAACATTCGAACTAAACCAATAGATAACTTTATATAGTTATAAACTTCAAAAAATCCCAATATTTCATGGTTAAATTAGTTTGATTTATATTACTAATATGACGTATATCATTGTGCAGAAGGATCTGTTAGAATGATTTTCTTGAAATATCTCTACACTTAGATTTCAAAATTTTAATTAGAGATGGAGTCTTTAAATTAGATAAATACTATTGTGTTAAACTAACAGTCAAATAAATGAGCTGTATCATATTCTAAAACTGAATTAACCCACATCTTTAACTTAAAAGTTAATTGTATTTTGTAATACGCTCCAATAAATAAAAATGTGGATTCTTTCCAATCTTGTTTAAAAGTGTTGGTAATCTGTGAATAATATTAATCTATTCTACTTTAAATCTTGTTTTCTGTGAATAAATGTATGAATGAATAAATCTATGAATGAATGAATAAATGAATGAATGAATGAATGTATGAATGAATTAGGTATGTTATGTTTGTGGTTTGATATACATATATATCATTATTAAATCATTTAAACAACGGGAAGATACTCTTGTCTAATTATAATGAATATGATAGTTAAGTAGACGATTATCATAAATGGATAATATGTCTTTGTATTGTTTATCTTTGGTAAACTAGAAAGTTAGATTGTCTCTGAAGTTTCACCGACTTTAAGTTTTAAAAAATTGGTCTTACCTTGTTACTGCATATCTATATTAGATTTATATACATACAGATACATATATACATAACATAAATATACATACATATATACATACATTTATATATTCAAAAATGAACCGATTTGAAGAGTTGTTTAATTATAAAGAGGAATTAGCCGATGAAATACAATATCATAGAGAGAAGGTAAGTAATACCTAACGACTTTTGCACTTCATGATAGCAAACTAATATTTATGAGCAATTCAATGGTTTACTATAGCTTGTAGATTTAAAACACAGACACAAACTAAACCAAGAAGCATTGACACTGCTCAATAAACAGAGATCTTCCGGAGATACAAATAAACGATGGGTCTACACAGGTGATATATTCATATTGATGAAAGACGAACAATGCAATAAAACACTGCTTGAGGAGAACATTGAGATTGAGAAAGAATTGAAACACCAAGATCAATTCCTAAAGAAGAAAGAAGAACAATTGATTAAAGTATCTAAAGATGCTGATATTGAAAGAGAAAAGTTCTTTAACAGTTATTTATCAAACACACAACAACAAGATAATAATCTGATACAAAAGCAACAGCAGCAGCAGCAACTACAAAAGAAATAAATAATAGTAATACACTTAACAAATAATAATAATAATGATAATAATAATAATAATGATAATCGTTATTTATTTAATATTATGTTAGTTAATGGTGTTTTTAATCGGTAACTTTGACAGAAGTTGAAGATATTTATCGTTTGAATCTATAACCATGCTATCCTCAGTTGAACTGCTGTTACTTCTATCAGTCGCCGAACTATAATTATTATTCATTATCATTTGTAATATTTGAGCAAGTCTGTTAACCATATTTACAATGGAGTCATTGTCGTTCGCCTCCTTTGATTTGTCATTGTGTAGTTTTGATGATATTCTCCACACAACCTGAAAAGTAATCAAATGTTAGGTTTGACTTGATTGCTTTGCTGACATTGGCACGGTCACTGCTACTGATATTTATATTATTATCTAACCTGTACAAAAGATTGAGCAGTGTCGAGTGAATTCTGTCGATGTGACTACTTAATAGATGGAATTCTTCAAATAAGAAACCAAATATACAAATATTGGCAATCAGCTGTAATACACTGTGCTTGTTCTCTGCTTGCTCATTGACTGCAGTGTCTTGATCTGGCAACTCGACGATGAGCAATGGCTTCGATACTATCCAATGGTTGATAACTAGAGATAACAACTTGACCATGATCTCTGAATTTGGAAGCACTATAATCATTTAAAGTTAAATCATTTGATACATTAGTATTCTATCATTGATAGACAAGTAACAACAAACAAATCATACCTATGGAGCCGATTGGACATAGATAGTAAGTTAATATGACTTTGAGTATAGTCGCTGTGAATTGGGGAGCGTTGATTGCTAGCTGTTCAAAGGAATTCGATTCATAGAGTATGAGATGGTCGACCAACAATATATTTGTAATGTAAAACATGAATGTCCAACCTCTTTGATTTGTCCAAGGCACATGGCCATTGCCACCTGCTCCGTCGCTCGAGTGGATGTCGAATAGTTCACTTAGTGTTGGTAATTTACAATCAACGCCAACATCATCGTTGCTGTCTTGCAGAGACACCACAGTGTTTGGCTTGTCAAGACGAACCATAGTGCTCTGGAATTGGTTAACATATTCCAAAATATTGTAAAACTCTATACTTATAGAGAATGATAGCATCGATCCTATATATCTTATTATATTCTATTCACAACCAACGTTAGCATTAGTATTGTCATCTTATGCATGGCCATTTAATGGATCTTTACATTTACAACAAAAATGGATGACTCCCACATCAGAGGCATCAGGATAAGATAGAGGATGTCGATTGCCCTTGAGCCTTCGGCGTCTGCTGCCGAGTTGCTATGTTTCTGGACGACATTTTGATATATGAACGATTGATTCCATTCTTTCAGTGGAGTCTTGTTTTCTATTTACAATCAACTGATATACCAACTCGACAAACACTGATATCCCAACAAGAGTGAAGTGATTCAGCTAGTTAGTTGATCGTCGCTCTATTGATCTTGAGTCCTCGTGTGTTGCTTTGATAACTTACACCAAAGATTATGGTTGCCTTGCTTGTTGAACAGCTCATAAAGCACTCGTGCACTGTGCTGCGCACTGCCATTAGCGTTGCCCTCCTGCTCATAGACATATTTAATCGATAGACTGTAGAATAAGATAATAAAGTTGATTGATGAATCTATCGAATCGTGGTCGGACAGTATCGACAGTAAGGCAGCGAACTCTGATTTCATTTTCGTCTGATGGTTGCTGCCGTCGTTTGACAGGAACTGCTCTTTTATCTTTTGTTCAAGCAGAGGTCGACACTGTAGTCTATTCTCAATGAACGTTATAAATATATTCTCTAAAGACAGCTTGTCAATGATATGATCGGCGGCAACTGCACTCTTTCCGGCTGCAGCGGCAGTCGACGACACCTGCAAAGAAGTAGGTGATGGTATTTGAAGTGAACCTACTCCAGCTGGATTATAGTCCTGCTCTTCATGTTCTCCTTCTTCAAGCTCATCGATATTCATTGTGATCTATACTGGCGCTCTAATGTTCTTTCTTGATCAAGTGTGAGATGTAATATATCTTTTGCCTATATGAGGAGGGGTGTGAAGGTGCATGAATCACTAAATTTGAAAAGTGTCAAAGTCATCAGGCAGACTTAAGATCCAAATTTAGTATTAATTTTGATATATTCCTAATTGATCAGATCTATGATACAGATATAGTTTTAGATATATAGTTTTAGATATATAGTTATATAGATATATAGTTATGGATAAAAAAGATAAGAAAGATAAAGATATTAAAGATAAATCTAGTAAAGATAAAGCAGGAGTAGGAAATGATAAGAATTTAGAGAAAGAGAAGGAGAAGAAGAAATTACATAAACGTTCATTGAAGAAATGGCTACTTAAAAGGTATTATTGCGACAATGTAGCATCTGGGTTAATACGATTACTTACACTATAATTGCAATTAATACAGTAAAGATAAAAAGATATTCGATGCCATTCACACAAAAGATATTAGCATAGATAACAAAAATGCTTCACCCAATCAGATAGCTAACAAGAGATCAAGTGTTTCAGTGGCGAATCTGGCCAATATCATCGACAGTGATGATGACGACGACGACGATGATGAAGACGATCTTGATGATGACAAGATCGATGCTATGATAAAAACAGAGTATGCAATATACATAATGAAACGCATTGCGTTTTGCTCAATGCAATCTAACAGTTACTGCATTTTAATTGATTATAGAGAAGCACAGCCACTTACAACTAAAGATATAACAAATATGATATTGGATAAACTAAAGAATCAGATGTTGGAGCCGATGGAATTCACTGCGTTGCCCGACGCCCTGGAAGCAGCTCAAGAAGATCAGAATCATATTATATTCATTGTATATTGTGTCGATTGGTTTAACTTGGCAAGACAAACGTAAATACACCTAGTCACATTCACTATATATATATCGATGTAGTTATATATTCTGACTTGTATCAAAATTATTTAATCTATAGATATGACAACTTTAAGGAGATTGCTAAAGAACATAAAGAAATCAAAGTATTCTTTATCAATCAATCTGGATTCGATTATAACAAAGAGAACTATAGTGACATAGGTATGTAAAGAAGAGAGGGATGATGTTGAACTTCCGAGCCAATATACTCACCCATCTGTTTATTTATATTCAAGCCGGAATCCCTTGCATCAAGATATATTACAAACAGATGCCTATTAAGATAAAGAGAAACGATTTGGAATATGAGTGGACTGACGAGGAAAGACTTAAAGGATTCATCTCACCAACCAACCTACAGGAACTAGTGAATGAGTGTAAAGAATGTAAAAATAACTACGACTCCCAACAAGCTTCGGACTCGGCCTTACCACTAAATCTGGAGGTCAAACTGGACTTCTAAGTCATCGACATCATCAATTGTAATTGCAGAAATAGAGAGAGATAAATAATATTATATACATCTTTATTTGTATTACCTATAGAGCGAATAACTACAATGCTATAATGGCAATCGATCCATCGATGGATGATTGAACTGAATATTCATTATCTTTGAATGCCATCAACTTTGGCCTAAATTGATAGGTCTCTTCAGTATTTGATACAGCTGCTATCATCCATTGGTTGGCAGTGCTGTCGAGTGTTAGTTTAGTTATTTTATGATCGTAGGAAAGGGCAATCAATTGCTTGCTGTCTCTGGCGAATACCAAATCGCAAACTGGGAGTGTCTCTAATTTGAGGAGGGTATTGATTGTGAATCGATAGTTGACCACCTCCACGATGGTCAATCTCGATGCTTGAGATGAGTATGCCAGGTATCTGCCATCGTTTGACCAAGCCACAGCTTGGATGAAACCATCGCACTCTCTATCATCGATGCGAGTGATCATTTGGAAGTTACCTATACTATTTGGTAAATGTTTGTCTATGAGTGATATGTACACATTTAGGACCGTAAGTCGGCCATTGGTGCTCCCACACGCCAGCATATTATTGTTTGATGGATTCCAAGCCATTCTGGTGACTCTGTGCTTTGAGTTTGCAGGGCCATATCTTTGAGAGAGCCAGTGATCAGACTCGCCTGTATAGTACAAGATCATCAGATTGTTTTCAGCAGTGGTCAATGCATATTTATTTCCTAGGGGACTCAAAGCCAGCTGATCACATGACTTGCTTACTCTTACCGTGGTTATCCTTGGAATCCACTTATTTAATGAGTTATCGAGGCTCCAATGAATTGAAAGTTTATCTTCAGCACAGGATATAATACAGTTATCCAAACTAGACCAATGCAAGGATGTTACCATTCCTTCATGATGATCCAATTGATATTCTAATATCCATTCATGTTGTCATTGTCATCATCATCATCACCACCATCACCATTATTAGATAGAACTTTGGAATATATAATATTGTAAATTTACATATATTTTGATGATAATGCTATTTCTGGGGGAAATTCAATGATAAATTAGTAATTAGTAAAATATATATAGTTTTCTTTGGTTAACATCCATCCTACTTGATCTATCATGATTCCAAGTATAACATCTAATAAAAGAACAACCAATATTCAATATCTCTTTAATTTTAATCATATATAAATAATTATGTGTATATCATTGAATTTTACAAAAAAAGGTATATATATTTGTTTACAAATTAAATGATTAACAAAATAGATCTAAAACTATATCTTAATGATAGTTGAATTGTATTGGTATTAGTATTGTCTCACTAGATGGTCGGACTAATAAATGGGTGACTTGACTTGTGGAGCAAAATGGAGTCCAAACCCTCATTAAAATAAAAATCACCACCAAACAAAACTAACACATCTCATTTCAAAAATCAATTAAAAGAAAAAACAACAACAAAACAGTTCACACTCACTCATTTTTTATTAATTTGAATTGGGTGTGTTACTCAAACAGATAGATAAAAGAAAGATAGTTTTCTATTTTACTACTTATTGTTGTATTATATTTTGTATTATAGTTAAGTAATAGCTAGTTGGTCGAAAGTGAAAACTTAGATAGATAGTTAAGATAGATATTGGCAGAAAGAAAGATAGACAGATAGTCAAAGGTTATATATAAGATTGTAAAGATAATTTGTTGAAATAGTAGACTTTGTTAGTTCGTCATTCATTCAGATTGTTAGCAGTTAGTTGAGTCATCGAGTCAATCATGTCTTCACAAATAAATCAACAACAAGGCTATAAAACATTTGGCTTAAAAATTGGATTTCCACCATCCTGTCCAATTAAGTACAAGAATATCAGGTTTAATGACTATAATATAAGTGTTCGCGAAGCTGTAGACTTCATTACAAGCAAGCAGGTCATTCCTAAACCTGATTCCTATGTGCTCCAGATCTCATACATCGATGCCCCATCCAATCCTTCTGCTACATCAATGGGAGCACAGCGTCAATCTATTGCAGCACCAGGGGAGAAGCGTGTCGTCAAGTGGATGGACGACAACGCCAAACTCTCTTCATACCCACTCGGCTCGGCTGACGTTGTTGTTGAGCTGCGCAGACGATTGCAGCCAGTCAAAGTCGTGTACAAGACCCACTCAATGCGTCTTGCTGCCGATGTCACCAAACCTATAGGAAATCTACTTGAGTTTATTACATGCAAATTCAAGCTGAACACAACTGATGAGCAGTATAGTCTTTTCCACAACAACGTCGAGTTGCCAACTGGACAAGATATCCGTGCATTAAACATTGATCTACAAATCCCATTCTTTGTCCACAATCGCACCGACCCCAAGACTGTGGACGACCCTTCACTCTACAACGAGGAGCAAGACAGCGAAGATGAATTGGCTGGCAATCTCTCACTCGAAGTTCCAGCAAAGTCTCTCGTCCCACTCAAGGAAGCCTATCTCAAGAAACAGAACCGTAAAAAGTCCTATAATACTAGATACTTTATTTTGACAGACAAGTTCCTCTTTTACTACAAGTCTCCACACGATCGTAAAAGGCATCAGGAAATCATCAACTACAAGGAGCACGTCATCAGAGTTATGGGCTCTCCTCGTGAGGCAAAACTCGAGTTGATCCCAAAGGACAGCTATCAGCCAAACTCTGCTTCTGTACATACCCACCCTGGAAGCTATGTAATCAAATTTGAAACTGAACAAGAGATGCAGTCTTGGAATATTCCACCATTTACATTCCAATCACCCACTCCTACCTCCACTCCACCACCCACCAAGGGAACAAGAGGTGCCCCTAGCAAGGCCATATTTGGTGTTCCTGTGGAGCGATCTGTGCCACCAGGATCTGATGTTCCACTCATTATCACACAGACAATGGACTATATTGAAAAGAAGGCAATGGATGTAGTCGGTATTTTCCGTCTCTCTGGTTCAGTCAATACAATTGAGCAATGGAAGAAACAATACGATAGAGGAGACAAATGTGATCTCTTCCAAGAGCACGATCCTCATGCAATTGCAGGTTTACTCAAACTTTATCTTAGAGTAGGTAGAAAAAAAAGAATATCAACCAAATATCTATAACTAACACCCATATATAGGAATTACCAGAACCATTGTTAACATATGAAAGATATGATAAATTTATTGCAGCTCAATGTAGGTGTTTGACATGATAATTATTTAACCGACACAAGCGATGATTTACTTACAATGTTACTTTAGCGATGGATGATTTGTCGTCAAGAATCAAGTTGATTAAACATTTAGTTAGATCACTACCACAGACAAACTATGCAATTCTCTCAAAGTTGATGGCATTCTTGGGTAGAGTTGCACAACATTCTGCAAACAATAAGATGCAAATTCACAATCTTTCAACTGTATTTGGACCCAATTTGATTAAAGAACGTAACTCTGGTGCTGCTGGAACCAATGTTCAAAACTTGGTTGAAGATACTCCCATTATCAATGCACTCGCACTCTCACTGATGAGAGACTATCCATACATCTTTGGTGACAAAGAAATCCCCGAACAAAAAATCTTTGCAAAGACACTCTACGACTACAATGGTGGGGAAAATGGCGCACCAACCCTGATGATTTGATTTTCCCAACAAGGAGTAACCATCCGTGTCACTGCACAGTCACCCGACGGCTGGTGGACTGGTGAATATCTAGGCAAATCTGGACGATTCCCTGCCACCTATGTCGAGTTGATTGTCAGCCATTCCTCCAGCCTCACTCCTCCGTACCAAATCAAACTCGAACATCTCAAAGAAAAAGAAATTCATGTTGGAAATGGAGAACACACGTACCAAAACACAAGACAATGAGAAGCTGCTTCAACAACTCAGAGAGAGAAAGGAAAAACTCCAAAACTCTATCGCTGCGCTAAACCTAGAGAAAACAAAAGCTCATCAACGACGCGAAATCCAAAAACTAATTTGGAAATGTAAATTACTACCAAACAGAAAAACAGCTATTGCCAACATCCCCAAGACCATCGACATCCTCCTCGTCAAATACAATGAATACAAAAAAGAGTCACGAAGAACTTGCAACCATCAAGAACCTCTTGGTCCGAGGAGGCAGAGCAGTTTCAACAAACAATCCAAAAGTCAAAGGCAAGCTGGAAAGCAAAGAAAAGGAGATGCTTCAATCAAAGATTGACACCGTTGCCTCGAAGCTGGACGACTCTGTTAAGGCAAGACAAAAGAGTTTGCAATCAAAGAGAGTTATCAATGACGATTTAGCTGAACTAAAGGTAACTCTTACCATAAACTAAATGAGGCCTCAACATAACATATTTATAATAATAATATTAATAATAATAATTCTATAACAATAATGACATATAACGTATCGCATCTGTAAACATTAATAAAGTAATAATCTATATTACAATTACCATCATTGGAATCATTTATTCTTGGTCAAAGATGGAGGTGGAGGTGGAGGTGGAAACATATAACTATAAAACTGACTAAGTAAACCGACTGATAGGAGAGAGAATGTCTCCATTCTAAGGATTTGGCTGCCAAAACTGGTTGGATAGACATTGGATAGCTTTGATAGCTTACTGATTTCATTCTCTGTAAATCCGCCTTCTGATCCAACCATAACCAGCATTCTTGGGGATGATTGTTTATATAAATTTGATGTTGATGTATCTGCTGGTGATGATGTCGACGTAGATCCTACACCATTTGTAATTGTTTGTCTTTCATAATCAGACTTGAGTTGATTGATCAGTTGTGGTAATGGTTGTGCATTTGGATGTCCAACTATAATATGTGACCATAGATTGTCTCTGATAATTCTGTTATTTATGAAGGAACTAAGCGACTCCATCGGGTGAATCTTCATTAGCTTGTTGTTTTCTAAATATGAGAGATATACATAAATGAATATGGTGATTGTCAAGTTGTCGTGTTGCCATGCTACTAGGCGATAGTTACTTTGACTGTTTCGCAGCTTCAATAGTTATTCTTTGATATCTGTCAAGCTTATTATCAGTTAAATTCGATGATTTCGATGACTTTGAATAGTCTGTCTCTATCAGGTAGAGTGAACGTACGTTAAGCTCAGTCAGCTTCTCCACCATCCAATCACCTCTTGAATGCCTTTGGAAGTGAGGAAGCAATGTCGATTCTTGAGTCATAATTAAACTGATTACCATCACTATTCAGATCGCCTTCATTAATATTCGTGATGACGAGATCGGAGTGATGCTTGCCAATCGATTCAATAATTGCCATTGCCGAAAGGTTGCCGTCAAACAACTCGACTTCCTGGCCTTCCTTCAGTCGCAAACTCTTCTTCAAATGCATATGCTGGTTGCCATCCAATCGAACGGTACCTCTTACAACCAAGGGGTAGGTTCTCAACGAAAAACCTTCTTAGAACTGCCATCCTATGATACAAAACTACTTTAATAAATATCAATTGATCATGATGTCCTTTGCAACTAATTTCCCAATTTGTAAAAATCAAGATCTTGAAGTGTCTCTTTTGGGCTTTGGGACCAACAAGCATCGAAAACACCTTTTGACAAATTAATTCACAAATAGTTATAGCTATTATTGTACAATAATGATATGCCGCAATCAAGATGATGGAAGTGACAGCGACGAGGAGATTGATATCTTTGCTGAACTCTATACAAACACAACCAGCAATAACTCCGATAACTTCATAATTGGCAGTAATGACGATGATACCTACGACGATGGCACCTTTGAATTCAATCTTGATAGCAACCCATATATACGCATTGAAGACCACCCTCTAAAGGGAAGATGTGTCATAGCTAAACGATTCATTCCAAGGGGAACTACACTCCTAATTGATACTCCATATGTCACAAGTTAGTAGTTATGAACCAATTACAATGCTCTATTGATCTATCATGTTGATTGAATGAATCATAACTAACTCGATTGTACACAGTTGTAAATAATAACTATAAAAGAAATATATGTAACAGTTGCTTCAGAAACTTTAGTGAGTTGAATAGACAGAATGTTGTATGTTGTCCTGGATGCGGTGAGATTTACTATTGCTCTTCGTTCTGTAGACATTCAAGATTCAAGGAAACTAAACACACAGAACTGGAGTGTAAATGGATCTACTACTTCTCAAAGACCTATCAACATCAGCTTCTTGAGGACGAAAAAGACATGATTCACATTATTCTTAGAATCTTAGCACGTCGGCAACTAGCCAAGCTTTCAATGGACTTTACAAAACCTCCCACATCAGGTCGTCTTGATCTACCATCGACTGTCAACGATTTGGTTGATCATATTGATGACTACTTCTCTGTATCATTAGACAACAACAACAACAACAATAGTAGTAGCACATCAAACCAAACACAAGATAAGAACAAAGAAGATGGATTGTATATTGTACGCAATGAGATTATAAATAATGAAGCTATCTCACTTAAGAAATCTGTTAACATTGTTAGCGAAGATTACAAGCTGACTTGGCAACATGATTTCTCCAAACTTCTGACACTCACAAGAATCATCCAAAACATCATTACACCATCGCGGAACTGCGCATTCAAGAGCAACTTGGATAGCGATGGCGACTTTGAGATGACTGACCTCACTAAACCCCCCACTTCGCTGCGCAATTCGCTAGAAGTCATTACAAAGACTGACTTCAATCTACTAAAGCTAATTGGAAAGATCAGATCTAATTACTTTGGTCTGTGGGCCCATGCACCACTTAAAACAAGAACGCCATTCGCAGACGAACAGCAACAACAGACTTCGTCGTCACAACAGATACAGCAATACTACTGTGGCTCTGCTGTATACCTCCGAGTTTCGCTGTTCAATCACTCGTGCTTCCCAAATTGCACAACCCTACTGCAAGCTAATGATGCACATCGTATCAAGGCTGGCAATGACGATATTTCAGGTGCCAACTTCAAATATGAACTTGACCCCGAGAGGATCAATCCGCTGTTGTTCCATATTGTAACATTAAGAGACATCAAACAGGACGAGGAGTGTCTCATCACCTACATTCCCCTTGACCAAAAGCTCAAAGAAAGGCAGTCACACTTGAAGTCGATGTGGTTCTTTGACTGCTGTTGTCAAAGGTGTCAACTTGATCAGCAAAACGACACATCTGACCAAGAAAATCAACAAAATTGTACAAAAGAAACTTTGACCCCTATCAAAGCTAATCCAAAATCTCTTTTTGAAGACTACTGCTGCAAGGGGGAAGCCTGTCACGGAGGCATGCTTGTGCCCGACTACCCAGCAAGCGAGACAGGCACCTGCAGGGAGTGCAACCAAACATTCCATTTACCAATATAATCAAATAATCCAAACATTAAAATACTAAAATATTAATTTAAAGCTGTTTGTGTGCATTCATTAATAATAACATAACTATTCTTTTGCACATTTATATTTTATTCTTCTACATTTATGTATACATTTATAAAATAACAAACAATCAGTCAAACATCAACATAGTCAAACTCAGCTCTATCAACTACTAAATTAATCAATCTCGTTCATCGATATAATATAGTGTATATCTAAAAAAAAGTAAAAAATTGAG
The DNA here is from genome assembly GCA_003667245.1 of Heterostelium multicystogenum. NCBI lineage: Eukaryota > Evosea > Eumycetozoa > Acytosteliales > Acytosteliaceae > Heterostelium > Heterostelium multicystogenum. Next base: position 77,613 of record RCNN01000113.1, on the reverse strand, counting down.
TTTTCTCAATTATTCAAGATCTCCCAATAGATAATGTACACAAGTAAAAACTTTGACGCCACCTCCAAAGAATTAACCAAAGAAAGAACATCTTCTGTTAAAATTCTAGAAGAATCACATAAAAACAAATCAATTTGTAATTTCGGAAATAATAATTATTTATGGAAGCTAAATAAATTAAAAAATAAGTGTAAATAATTTTTATTATGTGTAAACTATTTGAATGGGAGATATCGTTTTTGTTTTTTCCTTGGTTTTAAGACTCCGAGTCTAGCTTCCTCCAATACCGCTTGACATGAAGGTTTTAGCATTGTGCTATCAAGTCTGTTGATATAATACCTGAAACGACTGTTTTGGTATTGATCAATAATAAATTTGAAAATCTTGCCACTATCTATTTTAATACAGATTTGTATAATTTCATTTGGAGAAGATTCGAAAAAATTTAGAAATGCATCAGAATTAAGTATTTTGTCGGATTCTTCATTCTCCAATATCATTTCTATTAAAGAATTGGTTATATAGTTTCCAAGCATGCCAAAACAATGATGCTCCATAATGTCTACTAGATTTAGCTTTTTTGTCAACAGGAAATCAATTATGTGTGATTGACCATATTTAACAGCAATATTGAATCCAATTGCATTTACCAAAAGAATTGAAGATTGAAATTTGTCCAAACATTTCACCAAATCCAGTCGACCATATGCAATTGATTCCCACATGGAATCTACTAAAAAGTTGTTGAATCTATTCTTTTTGTTTGTTATTTTGAAATGATGCAAATAGTATTCAAGAGATTCCTGTTTAGTCCATTTGTCCACTGACTGGAATGTGATGGTGTTGCATAAATTCGAATCCAAAGATTTAATAAATTGTAGTGACTCCAATGATGGTAATTTGCATAGTTTAACATGTTTAGGGTGAACACCCTTTGATACTGAGTATCCAATATCAAAGAGATCTCTTTGAAAAAGTGACTCGATAAATTTTCTTTTGATCTGATTCCGGAAATCTCCCCTTTCAATATACGCTGTAAAAGGAATGTTTTCTGTCATTATCAAAAATCTTATTCCAAGTGCATCATAATCGTACACATTTTTCTCATTCAAAATCCATTTGATATTGTTGATTGGGTGGTATTTCTTGATTGTCTGAATGAGCTCCGGTGTGTGTCGATCTGAGATAGTTATCGATATTGGGGGAGGTGATGAACATTCCGATTCGTTGCCACATATTGTTGGTGAATTTGCCAAATTGATTTGTGCAATATTTCCATAGTTGTAAATTGATTGATGATAATTATTCAGAATGTATTTAGTTAGATCATTGTTAAGTAATTGATTATTTTTGATTGTTAGATAGTTAAAGAAAGATGATTTGTCAATGTTTTCATCTATTTGTTCTAGGAGATTGTAAAAGTCAATTGATGTCTGAATATCGCTGGGAATAAAAGGAATTCTGATAATTTTCTTTTGATTCTTAGAAGGAATTAAAAGATTGAAAATATTCTCAGACAACTGAATAAATTCAGGAGAGATATTTTCTATATCAAAAGACTTCATTTTTGATATGTAAGGTCTTAATATAATTTCCGTATTAAAGTCTCCATAACATATGAAAGAAAAAAATGAATCATTAAGAAGTTCATTCAAAATTTGAACATCTCCAAATCTAACTACTTCTTCAAAAACATTTTTTGAACCATTAAAGGCCACTTTCAAATGATAACTGCTTATCGAGTATAGATATTTGACCATATCGATTGATCGGATATCTATATGTTCATACGGAAGTGAATTCCTGCTAACTCCCACAGTTTCTAGGTATTCAAGAATGTCGACCCTACCCATTTTCATTGCTAGGTTTACTTGTCTCTGTGTTAATTTACCGATCTTCTTGTTGTCAGAAGTTGGGGGATAGAAATGCTTGAATAAATCGAGGGGTATCTCTTTTATTCTCTTGCATATAACCGAATCTATCCCATCGTTTGTCAACATTGATTTTGATGAATCAAAGCCATTTCTGATCTTGTCTGAAAACAATCCAAAATGACAGTTTTCGATGATCCATGAAATTGTTTTAATTTCATTGTAAGAGTACCTCCATTGGTAAGATGAAATCCTATCGTATTCCATTTCTAGGCAATTGACCTGCGACCTTCGATATCTAGGTTTGTCAAATGAGTGGACAATATATCTAAACAGATATTTGTGACATATCACTTGTCTGATAACATCGTTGTGTCTCTTCTCTTTACATGTTGTGTCATTGCATCGATACTGGCTATCATCAAACAATGATTGATGATATTCATAATTTTCATCGGATAAATATATGTTTTCAAGAATGATGTTCTCTTTACATTCATAAACATTGTCATACTGAACTTCAGTAGCGCCATCTCTATCTTCCCAATGTATCCACAGTCTATCATTATGCACTCCAACCACTGGTAAACTCATTGGTTAATCTCTGTCGAGGGGTACGTATCCATTAAAACTATTTGTACACTACCATTTCCACTTTTATATTTCTTGGAGTGTAATACTCTGTCTCCTGAGAAAAATCCAAACTTCAAACAAGATTGGAATGAAGTATCCATCTCTATTAATTCATTGGTATCCGTTATGTATGGAATGAAATTATCCTTATTACAACTATCTGACATGATTGTTTATTCGTATTTTGAGATCTGAGTCAGTTTTTTTGATTGTTTATACTAAATAAATGTGACCCAAAAACTATCCAGAATTTTGGTCAGATTAAAATCCAAATGAGGGAAACACACTCTTTTTCTGTTTTTTAACTGAAACCCCACACATTCTCAATTTATAAATTTAACATACTGTACTAATCGATTAACTATCCTTTGATCACAGATCCTTTTGATATCAATCAATTTTGTTTAAGCTTCAAAGTAATGGAGAACTCATCCAAAGAAGAAATGTGCAACAATAGTCATAATAGAGGTAACTACAATTAGAGATACAGGCTTGTATCTCTAAGGGTAAACTCCTTTAGGATTTACGACAGAATACTTGCTGCAAATTACATCTACATCATATGCGGAGGGAAATTAAGATGAATCTGGTCCCATTATGACAGGAAGGGGGTATCTTTTTGGAAATTCCTTTTTGATGTATTATAAAATCAATTTTCATTTGGAAATTAAAAATCTAATGAATTTAATTTTCCACAATGGATTAGGTGGCTTTATGTGGGATTTGGTGTATTAGATTTCAATTTTTTTATAAATTATGTAACCCACTTGTTCTAGAACATTCTATTTATTTTTAAATTTATTTATTTCAATTTTTGTAAATATTCCATTGGAGTAAAAAAAACTTTGTGATCACCACAAATGTTCATTATAAATACTCCCACTTATAAAGTTTATTTCTTCATCACTTATAATTATTACTTTACTTATTTATATATACAATATTAAAATAACCTTAAACAAAAACAAAAAAACAAACAAAAAGCAAGTTTAAAAAGTCCAATTATTCCTCTTCCTTTTCCTCCTCCTCAAAATCAATCAATTCAAACAATCAGAATTTTTACAATTTCCTCTCCTTATTCCTCCTCTTACAATACTCAATACACAATAATTTTTATTCCTCCTCTTGTTCCTCCTCTTACTTTAAACAATCAACAACGATTAACTATTCGTTTTTGTTTTTAGTTTCAACACTCAATACACAATACAAATATCATTTTATTTTAACAATTTTGAATGATTGATAGTTTATAATTTTTTAAATAAAAATGAAACCAGTTAAAGAAGATATATTTATATTTTTTACGATTTACTATCCTTTATTTTTTGTTACTACACATCTTTATATTTTCGATCAGTTTCATAATCATACACAACTCACACACACACACACAGACATTCAGATTGAATCTAATTCATTAATATTTATATATCACTTTAATGAGTTATAGAACATCAATTCACACACTCACATACCATTTTACCCACCAAATATGTCAATATCTTTATATTATTATCGTCTGTTTGTTAATTAGTTGGTGGTATTTTCTGTGTTTAAAATAAATATATTATTGAAATACAGATACTTTCAACTTTTAATATTTACCTATTTGATTTATTTATGAATTTATTCTAAATTATTGAGATGACAATATACATAGCTACAATGTCTATGCTTATTCAAATTCATTCCATAACTGATACCGACATGCACTGCCCACTACTCACTTCTTTATTCTATCTTTGCTCTATATGTTAAATTAAATTATTTTAATTAGCTTTGTTTTACTTTATATATACATTATATTTTTTACCAATGTTTATTGCAGCAACAACTACAACCCTACAACCAAACACTCTTACCCTATACCCTCAAGCTTTACCGTACTGCTCATCTCATCTCAACTCATCTCAATTCAACTCTCATCTTTTGCAGAAAATGATAATATTCTCCTAAGCTTTTTATTATTATTCTTCTATCCTTTTATCCTGATCCACTGATACTTGACTTGTCTTGAATTGATTATTTTAACCATTATTAATATATAATACATTACTAACTTTATCAAACCATTCATTCAATTCCTATCGACGATTTAATTACTTTACTTTATTTTGTTTACTTCACTTTTAAACAACAACAATAATAGTTAATTGAAATTCTAAAAGTATGGCTACATTAGTTCTTCCAAGTTTGGCAGGATTCAACAAGAATGCCTTTGATTCTTGCTCGTGTTCCTGTGTAAAATGCCTTTGCAACAAACTCATTGAAAACATCACCACCTACAATGATGCCAGTGACAACTTTACCATGGAGGTTGCCCTCCAATCATGTTGTTCCACAGATTCATCATGCAACACAAACACCGCTGCCATGTCATCCGAGTGTGGTTGTGCATCCAACTCTTGTTGCACACTTTCATCTCTCTACTCATACCAAGATTTTACTATTTTCGTACCAAACCTTGAAGAGTAAGTTGTCATCTTTTCAAAATTAATTATCTAAGCACTGGTTGCTAATCATAATTTCAGTTCACAATCAGAACAACTCGAAAAGTTATTGAACAATCTATCAACTGTTTGACTGCTAAAGTCAATAACAAGTTTGTTGAGATCCACACCAACTCCCAAAGATCAATCTTCTCTATTATTTCTGTATTCAAATCACTCAACCTTACTATTGCCTCTGTACAATCCAAACAATGTCCAAAGCCATCTTCCCTCGACGATATTGTAAGTAACAAATTAAAATGAATAGACAGAAATCTGTATTTGGGCTAACAATGAATAATAGGATATTGATGACGATTTTATGTCACCTGAAGCCATTGGTGCATCAAATGTATCAAGTGAGGATGAAAAAGACGAAAAGATTTACCAAATTTCCGGAATGGTTTGCCAAGTTGGATGTGCCAAAATTATTGAAACAAAATTCCTAGAGAACAAAAGAATTACAAGTGCCTCAATCAATTTCTCAGCCCAAACTTTACATATCCGTGGAGATGTCTCCGATAGATATGTTATTAGAAAGGTAGAGAAGCTTGGTTTCAAATGTACTCGTATCAACAAAGAGCAAGTCAGTCTGTTGTCACCAGTCGACATGTCACCGGTATGCCCAATCCCACCAAAGAATGGAGAAATTGAGATGGTATCAATTTCCTCACCAAAAGATTTCCCAGATATTAAAGTAGAAGAACCTTCCTCTGAAACTACCACCGTAGCTATTGGTGTCTACGGTATGACCTGTGCTTCTTGTGTGGGTATTGTCGAGCACGGTGTTAAAAGTGTTGCTGGTGTAGTAGAGTGCTCTGTCAACTTGCTTGCTGAGCGTGCTGAAGTAACTTATCACCCAAAGATTGCTACTCTTGCAGCCATTCCTGGATATTTTGGACACTCTTGGTTACGAAACCAAGATTCTCCACACTCCAAAGCCAGGAACATTCTTTATTTGCATTGATAGTATGCCATCCACTGAGAATGCAGGTGATGTCGAGAAGAAGTTACTTGCACTCAGCGGTGTCACATCCGTTGAAAACCACGAGAATACCAACAACAAGTTGGTATTCAAGATTGAAGCAGACGCACTTGTTGTCGGTCCAAGAACTGCCATTAAGAAATTGGCCGAAAGTAATATTGTTGCCAACCTCTACAGTCCAGATACTGATGAAGCCAAGGACTCACTCCTCAGAAAGCGTGAAATCCAGAAATGGAGAAGATTATTTATCTTCTCAATTATATTCACTGCACCAATCATTGTACTTGCTATGATATTGGTACCAGCCAAAGTTGAATTTACCCTCGTTGAAATTACTGTGGGTTTGAATGTCGAGTCTTTAGTTGGTTTTATTTTGGCAACACCTGTACAATTCTATACTGGTCTTACCTACTACAAAGCTGCATGGGGTGCTCTTAGAAACTTCCACGGAAACATGGATCTCTTGGTAGTAATTGGTTCTTCTGCTGCCTACATCTATTCATTGATGTCCATTATTTTGGGTATGGTCAATCCAGACTATATGGGTATGCATTTCTTTGAAACATCTGCTTCTCTCATCACTTTTATCACACTTGGTCGTTGGTTAGAAAACATTGCCAAGGGTCATACCTCCTCTGCAATTGTAAAGTTGATGAATCTCCAATCAAAAGAATCTATTCTTGTCACTGCCAACTATGATGAGGAAAAGGGTACATTCGAAGCAATCTCTGAAGAAACCATCCCATCTAATTTGATTCAATTTGGTGATATTCTCAAGGTCATCCCAGGTGCCTCAGTCCCAACTGACGGTATTGTTGTCTATGGTTCCTCATCCATTGATGAGTCTATGTTGACTGGTGAGTCCATTCCAGTTTCCAAGAAGCAAGGAGATAACATCACTGGTGGTACTGTAAATCTTGAAGGTGCTGTCTATATCCGTGCAAACAAAATTGGATCCGAATCAACCTTGTCTCAAATTATTTCACTTGTCCAACAAGCTCAAACTTCCAAGGCACCCATCCAAGAGATTGCTGACAAAATCTCCAAAGTGTTTGTTCCAGGTATTGTTTTGATTGGTCTTTTTACTTTTGCCTTATGGATGATTCTTGGAGCTACCGACGCTTACCCAGAGAAGTGGAGAAATGGAAACAGTTCATTCTTGTTCTCATTCTTGGCAGCTATTGCCGTCGTTGTTATTGCTTGCCCATGTGCTCTTGGTTTGGCCACTCCCACTGCAGTCATGGTTGGAACTGGTGTAGGTGCCCAACTTGGTATTCTCATCAAGGGTGGTAAAGCATTGGAAACTGCTCACAAGACAACTGCTGTCCTATTCGATAAAACTGGTACCATCACCACTGGTAAAATGACTGTGACTGAATATCAATCACCAGCTACCACCGCCGAAGAATTAAAAGAATTCTTTACATTTGTTGGTTCTGCTGAAAGTAGCTCTGAACATCCAATCGGTCGTGCTATTGTCAAATACTGCAGAGAAAAGTTAGCTGTCGATGGTATTGATGAAAAGGAAATACAATTCCCAATGGCCACTGAGTTCAAGGGAGTACCAGGTCGTGGTCTTACATGCAACATTGAAGGAAGCAACGTACTCATTGGTAACCTCAGCTTCATGAAAGAAAACAACATTAATGTTGAACAAAAGTACATCGAATCTGCCCAAGAGATGGAAACAAATGGTAAAACAGTTATCTATGTCATGTACAATAATGAGTTCCGTGGTATCATGTCCATTTCAGATGTTCCAAGAGAAGACTCCTATTTGGCTATCAAGAAGCTTCACCAACTCGGTTTGAAGTGCTACATGGTCACTGGTGACAATCGTCGTGCAGCCAAATTCATTTCAAAGGAAGTTGGTATCCCAGAAGAAAATATTTTCTCTGAAGTAGTCCCAAAGGAAAAAGCCGACAAAGTTCGTCAACTCCAAGCTGAAAATCACGTTGTATGTTTTGTTGGTGATGGTATCAACGATTCACCAGCTCTTTCCCAAGCAGATGTTGCAGTTTCAGTCGCAACAGGTACTGATATTGCCATTGAATCTTCATCCATTGTCCTCTTGAAGAACTCTCTCACCGATGTCTATCGTTCAATCCATCTTTCCAGAGTTGTGTTCCGTCGTATCAGAATCAACTTTACTCTTGCTCTCATTTACAACCTTTTGGCCGTTCCATTGGCTGCCGGTCTCTTCCTCGTCATTTTTTGGTGTTGAACTCCCACCAATGGCAGCAGCCGCAGCAATGGTCGTCTCATCGCTCTCCGTTCTCTGTTCATCATTGTTACTCAAGCTCTACAGACCATCTAAAATCAAAGCCAAGTAAATCAAATTGAACTTCTTTCCAAGAAGCATACAATGAATAGATAGATAAATCTCTCATTTTATTTTTCATCCAGTTAAATAAAAACATTACTCAATACATTTATTTATTGTAAACTACAAGTCTAAATTTATTTCTTCTTGGATCTGGCATCATCACATTAATAATCTTGATGATTAGTTATCCCACCAATCAGAATCATGAGGAGTGTAGATGTATTTATTTAGTTGTTCTCTTTATTTGAACATGCAATACATCTCAATCGTATCACATACATTTGTCAGGGGTTGGTTAGTGTTTTAAAATAGCATATATATATATATGTGTGTGTAGAATCATAACAATAACAAAAATAATTAATAAAAATAATTGTAGTGGTAGTGTAGGTATATAAAAATATTTATTCAAAATAAGAAGAATAAGTAGAAGAACAACCACCACTAGTGTTTATGTCTATTAAAAACCAATAACATTGAAAATCAAAAGCACACAATTAATTTTAAATAAAAATAATATTAATAATAATATTGATGGTTGTGTTAGTAGTAGACGTCGAAGGCAATGATTTCCACTAGTTTGGTATGTATGATCACACCCTATATCTACAGTCACTCACTTTGCGATGATTGGGTAAGTTGTGTTTGATTATTGAATAAATCACTTACATGAATTATCAATATTAATATTAATATACATTTGTATACATTAATATCAATTTCTGTTACTGTTTTCTTCAGAACCATTTAAGCAAGTAAACTTTACTTTACTTTACTTTTTACTTCAATAATCAATATTTTAATTTTATTTAGAATATATACATATATAAATAAATACATATTTACTTTTATTTATATTTATTAATGTAGAGATTTAATTAATTAATTATCTATTTATTTTAATAGTAATATTAGTAATTTTTAAACGAATAATAATAAATATATAGAAATATAAACTTTTTAGAATAATATATAATATTCTATTTTAGTTTATTTTATTTATTTTCATCATAGTTTTAATTTATTTATTTTTTATTTATTTATTTATTATAAGTTTTTATATTAAAAAACAAAAATAATTAATAGGATATATATATATATATTGAAAAAACAATGGATCCTCAGTATATTATTGATATTGTCAAAGCAGTGGATGTTCTTACATGTATAAATATTAGTTTTTGTTTTTTGACAGTTCTTACATTTTTAATTTTACACACACAAAGATCATTTCAAATCAAACTTGTAATGTATCTATGTATATCTACTGGTTTAACCAATTTATTTTATTTCCTTTCATCCACTCGACATCCAACAGTTTGCATTCCATTTGGTATGCTAGCATACTTTTTTTTTATTTCCAAAGCTTTCTGGAATTTCTGTATAAGTTGGAATTTCTATCAGGTATGTAAAGATAAGTATAATTAATTAATTCCTTCAAATATTAAAAATTTATTCTTTTACTTTAGCTTCTTATCAAGCGAAACAAGAATGCAGAATCATTGGAAATAGGTTATCATATATTTTCTTGGGGACTTTCATTGATTTTGGCTGTAATACTGATAGCAACTAAAAGTTTTCAGAGTACTGGCCAAGAAAAGTAAAATCTGTCAATAGTTTTGATCTCAAAATCATTTTTAAATACTAATCAATATGTATTTAGTTGTTATTTAAAGAGCTCAAATGTAGTTTTATTATCAGTTTGGATACCATATGGAATTTCAATGCTCGTCAATATTATCTTGTATATTAAAGTTGCAAAGAATATTCACGAAACTCTCAAAAATACACCCGAAGAATATAGAAAAGAGAGGTCCAAAGAGTTTAGAGTGCAATTCTCAATATTTTTAGCCTGTGGATTCTTTATCAACAATCCTTTCATCATTTTTACATTTGGAGTCTATGCATCGAACAACTATAATTTAACAGCGGATGTAATGAGTGCTATATGTTTGTTACTTCCACAGTTAGAAGGTATTTTGATATTTATATGTTTCTGCTTGAACAAGAGGATATTTAGAAGCATTCTGAAATTGGTACGAAATAATGCAACTTGGATCACGAAAATGGAAACCTCTAACAACTGTGATGACAAAGATTATCCACCAAATTCTATACAACTGGAAGAGTCTAAAGGACAATCGATTCCTCCCATGGTATAATTAATTTATAATAGTAATTTTTTTTATTAATAAAAACCTGTATTTTATAATTTTAATCTTTTATTTTGTAAAAGTAAGTTCTGGCGCCAACAATGGTATAGATGTTCATAGTTTAATAATATATGTTCATTTTTAACATTATTAAATTTTGTAACTCACTAAAATAATGTATATATTTAGTTCAATCTATTATTACCCCCAAATGTAAATGTTGTAGAATCTCAATGTTTTGTGTGTGTATATATGGTATTTTAATCATTATTGTAAAATTAATTAATACAAATATTTATTTATTTTTATCATTCGTTTTCCATATAAATAATATGGAAGTTTATATATATATTATAAATTCATATGATATTAAAGATAATTTAAAATATTATAGAAAGATTTAATTAGAATTAGTCATGGAATTAGAAGTAAACAGAGAAAACATCAATAATAAAATTGGTATTAGAATATATTATATAAATTCTAAATTAAATTGTTTTGCTTTAAATAAAATGAAGATGTATGTGTATAATATTTAAACTAATTGATTTTCAATTAAAAAAGTAAAAATATTAAAATAATAATAAATTGTAATAGTTTTCAAAAGAAGAAATCAATGAAACTTTAAAGGATTTGATATCAATAGTTGAAAATGGAAATGAATGGAATCAATGTGATCCAAGAGATAGATACCATATTCTCAATAGATCAAGTGATATCATTATCAAATACTATAACAATGAAACTTTATTAAATTTTATTAAAAAAATCATAGTAAATCAATTTAATAATGGTAAATACAGGAATTTAATAATCCTAATGTAAACGCTATGTAATAAGTTCTAATAATATATTATTAAACAACAGATCAATATAAAGTTCAAGAGGATGAATTATTAAATTTAATGAATTGCTTGATTTTAAAACTAATGGATAGTGAAGTCATTGATATATTTAATAGTTTATGGAAGGAATCAAGTGATTTGATTCAATTCTACATTTCTACTTATATTTCACATACCAATATGAAGGTTAATACTCTTCAATACAACCAGACTGAAGAAGTGGAAAAGTGTCAAGATTTAAAGATTTTCATTAAGATGTTACTACTGATTTCAAACTTTGGAAATTCTATAATCAATCTAGATTTCCAATCAAATCTGAAATATCTATCACTTTCCATGAACTATGTAAATAATTTTTTTTTGTAATATTATTTTGAAGAACAATAATTTACTAATTATAACTTTTCATTAGCATATATCAACTTTGTCTGATGAATTAAGATTAGAACTACGAAACTTACTATTTCCGATTGTAGAGCTACTAAACATTAACATATGCTCTATATCAACAAATAACAATAGATGTAATAACAGTAAGTTATTTGGTATATTCTTTAAATAATTTCTATTGTTGTTATTGAGAGTATCTAACATATTTCCATAATACAATCTAGTGTTATTTATTATAGCTAACCAATTAATACTATTCTCTCTGTCAGCCAGTGATTTCCAGACATTTTATGGAACCAATAATTTTATATTATACTTTGGTTTGATAGTGAAGAGAATGACAGATATAGATGACAATTTTTGCAGAGCATATATCGATGGAAGATATCCCCATAACCGGCATGTCGCTCAATGATACAGAGTCCTTGCTATATCACCTCTCGGACTCTGATATTTTCTTTACTAAGATAATTGAAGAATATAAATATATGTTCCATTCCAAAGAATGGAAAGAGAGATATACTATTCTTAGGGTACTAAATAACCTATTAATATCAGAGGACAATATCAACTATCTCTTTGGGTAGCTATTCCAACAATAATGTTTTTGATATAGTATCGACATATACTGATCTACAACTTCACATCCATATAGCAACTGTAAACGCCTGAGTATTAATGACATTTCGTCACTTAATAGAGATGAGCATCCATTAGTTAGATATGAGTACTACAGTTTCGTTTCCAAATGTATTTCCAAGTGCATATCAGTTCGATTCGAATTCTGTTGGGACTTTATCAAGCTGATACTTCGTTCCAAAGAGGAGATCCCCATTCTACAAACAGTCATCCTCAATTCCATATATACGATACTACTTAACGATAATCTTTCATTTAATACTGAAAAGATCAATGGGTTCTATTCGGACATTGCGACTATCATATGTAGATATCTAAACTCAAACGAGCTGAATGTTGTAACTCAAGCATTGCTTACAGTTACTAGGTTTGTCTATGTTATAGGGCATAATTTCCACAATGTATGTATATTCATAAACGTGAATTAGGTACCAATCAACAACTATTAATAATATAATCAATCCTATATATACTCTCAGTATTATAATGAGATAATGGAGTTGTGTATCAAGATTTTAGAATCACATCCCTTTGCCAATGAATTAAGGACAGTTACACTTGCTACCATTTCTTATATTGTTATGGGTATGGAGGAATCCTATGATTATCTGGCAAATGACAAGTTCCAAAGTAAGATTAAAGTAGAGAGGTCACTTTTCATTCTCCTATCTGATGTCAATGTGCTGGAGATTGATATGAAGTGTCTCGGTACATTCTTTGATGTAATTACCAACTATTGCACGCTTATGGGACCAGCCTTTGAAAAGTACCTTTCAAGGACATTTAATATTGTGATGAGAATTTTAATAAGCGATCTTGGTAAGATTCATTTCGACGATGAGGGTGCGCCTAAAGAAATCAACAGTTATAACAGTATTTACAGTAGATTCGAAGTTGCATTGAAGCTTGTACCTGTCATCTTTGAGTCGCTGGGCCATGGAGCTGTTCTTTTCCCATATCTAAGTGGTCTGACAAGGGAAAGTCTACGTCTCATAGATACACCATACCTAAATAGACTCTCGGAAGCAGCGACAAACATCTTGCCTCATATCATACAAGCTACAAAACAATATCATCTAGCTAGACATCCACAAGCCAATCCAAACAAAATTGATTACGAAACCAGAGCCATTTTGACCATAATCCGAAGTAACCTTAAACAATCGATAGAAATCGAAGAAGTCATCTATCTTTCGAACTTAAAATCGACTATATTAATGCAAGTAAGTTGCCCATTGATTTAATAGTGTATTGAAACTTCTAACACATCTATGATAATTGATACAAACTAGTGTATGAATATTGCAACCAATACATTAATATTGGGTTAAATAAAGCATAGCTTTCACTCAATAGTAATTCCTATGAGTTAAATGATACCACACTAATTTGTTAAAATAATATCTGATTTTTTACTTTGAAAAATGTAACCCAATTTAAAAAGGTTTGATCAGAAAATCAGGAATCAAACAAAGTCGACAACTAGGAAAAATAAAAATATGATTAGTTGAACAATTTAACTTGAAGTCTATATTCTGTAAGTTATTTATTGATCATTTTAGATTTAAATAATTTCAAATACAAGAATAATAATTGATATAAAAAGTAATCAAAATGTCAAGACAAATATTTGTATTTTGATATTGTTCACAATTTTAAATGTTTTGATTGTGATTTCAGTATGTAATCATTTTAATGTTCAATCGATTCTATTGATGTTAATATCATTGTTGTTTGATGAATTTTAGAGAGAACCACCAACATCTTTGAATTGTTTCAGCAATAGTCATATTTATACTCGATTTGCATTGATTAATGGTTCGATTTTGGAAGAGTTTGAGATCTCTGGAGACCCTACTATCATGGGTACACTTGGATTGGCTGGTGATAATAATTATTTAACTTTGATATCAAATTTGAATGGAACCAATCCATTATACTGTTCGATTTCAATATTCAATGCAAAAGAAAATACTATTATCGATAAAGAAAAACATCCAATGAAAGAATATCATTATTACTTTATGCTTGGAACAACAATTCAATGGGATCAAAATAGAAATCAAATCTACACTGTAGTCTCTGATATCAATAATGGTAATACATCAATTATTACAGTTGATTTCACAGATTATACTGCACCGTAAGTATTATTACTTTATCATTCAATATTCAGATATTTAATACTTAAATCAATGTTTAATGATCAAATAGAACAAGATTCTATCAATTCTTAGATAATTTCTTGGATTATACAAGTCCAGCAATCTATTATGATGAATCAGCAGATATTATTTACACAGTTTATGCACCAATCCAAGGTTATGATATATTTATCAAAGTATTCTATTTATCAAATCATACATTCTCAGACACCACTTATCATTTCGAATTGAGTATTGAACTCTTGGATCCACATATAACACCTTTTTCATATGAATCAAAGCTATATCTTGGTGTTTATAATGAACAGGGAGATGCAATATTAGGAGCAACACCAATATATCTGACACAAATCGATCTTCAAACAAATACAATTCGAGATATCATCACTATTTATAATACATCGATTGCATCTGCATGTCAAACATTTGTATTTGATGAAAATGGATATGCAATCATCCTTCAACAAAATCCAAGTCTAAGTCAAAGTTGGGGACCTATTCTTTATCCTAAAGTGATTGATCTTGTTACATTTGATATTATACTTGATGAAGAGTATGCAAATCCAATGATCTATGGAACCTATATTTTCCAATCACAATAAATACTCTACAAGACCTTTCAAACTTATTAAATAAATAAAGCTTTCAATCCTTCCACCATATTTTTAACAATGACTATAAAAAATAGAATATTCCCAAAATGATCATAAATTAAAGTATGGAGGAAAGATTTATTGGAAATGGTGAAAACCTAACCTTTCTGTAGACACCACTCTTGCGGAATAGGGAAAATTCAAAACAAAGAGATCCAGAGGAAACGCTTCTCCGTGAAGCACCAAAAAAGGGGAATCAAATATTTAATTGAAGTTAGTGTTGACAAACGACTCAGTTGTTGGTATGGGAATCCATACAAGGGAGGGAAGCATGATGCAAAGATATTGATCATCAGGTGGTTTGATTTCTCACTTACGATAAAACTAAGTGATATTTGCTGATAAAGGAATGTCCGAGTGATTGTTCGAATATGAACCAATAAAGGGAAATCTCTTAACTTTGGAGAATGAAGAAATCATCACAGCTCTCTCATTTATCAGACAAAAAGTAGAGAACTTTAATTTAAGACTACAACTATTTCAAATATTTGAACAACTATAGAGGTGTATTCATCAAGAATAATGAGACTCTAACAACAAATCTTCACCGCTATTTTGAAAAAATCAAAAAATTTGGTTGACAACTTGGATTAACAACACAAATTTATTGAAAATGTCAATCATTTAACTATTCTTAAAACTCTTAGTTTCTTTTGAATAATTAATCTAACATATATCAAAATTGGTGAATTTATAAATAAAACCATATTAAATTTTATGTGTACAAAGTTATATTTTTTGTAAATAAAATTTCATTCAAATTTTTGTTTTCAAGTCAGAAAAACATAGAGTTAAATTAAAAAATTAATTCCAAAAAATAAATAAAAATAATATCTGATTTTTACTTTGAAAAATGTTAATTCATTTTTATTCAACCCAAATTAAAAAGTTTTGGTCCGAAAATTGGAATTAAACAATTCGGACAATGTGAAAAATAAAAATATGATTTTTGGGAACAGAATTTAGGCTTCAAGTTAAATTGTTCTAGTTTATTGATCATTCACTTTTGGATTTAAATATTATCAAATATAAAAGAATAATAATTGATATAAAAAAGTAATCAAAATGTCAAGACAAATATTTGTTTGTATTTTGGTATTGACAATTTTCAATGTTTTAATTGTGATTTCAGTATGTAATCATTTTAATGTTCAATCGATTCTATTGATGTTAATATCATTGTTGTTTGATGAATTTTAGAGAGAACCACCAACATCTTTGAATTGTTTCAGCAATAGTCATATTTATACTCGATTTGCATTGATTAATGGTTCGATTTTGGAAGAGTTTGAGATCTCTGGAGATCCTTCTATTGTTGGTACACTTGGATTGGCTGGTGATAATAATTATTTAACTTTGATATCAAATTTGAATGGAACTGATGCAATATATTGTTCTATTTCAATATTCAATGCAAAAGAAAATACTATTATCGATAAAGAAAAACATCCAATGAAAGAATATCATTATTACTTTATGCTTGGAACAACAATTCAATGGGATCAAAATAGAAATCAAATCTACACTATGGTTACTGATATGAGATATGCCAATAGTTCAATTATTACAGTTGATTTCACAGATTATTCTGCACCGTAAGTATTATTACTTTATCATTCAATATTCAGATATTTAATACTTAAATCAACATTTAATGATCAAATAGAACAAGATTCTATCAATTCTTAGACAATTCCTTGGATTATATAAGTCCAGCAATCTATTATGATGAATCAGCAGATATTATTTACACAGCTTATGCACCAATCCAAGGGTATGATGTTTTTATCAAAGTATTCTATTTATCAAATCATACATTCTCAGACACCACTTATCAATTCAAATTGAGTATTGAACTCTTGGATCCACAGATAACACCTTTTTCATATGAATCAAAGTTGTATCTTGGTGTTGTAAATTATCAGGGAGATCCAATATTAGGATCTACACCAATATATCTGACACAAATCGATCTTCAATCAAATACAATTCGAGATATCATCACTATTTATAATACATCGATTGCATCTGCATGTGAAACATTTGTATTTGATGAAAATGGATATGCAATCATCCTTCAACAAAATCCAAGTCTAAGTCAAAGTTGGGGACCTATTCTTTATCCTAAAGTGATTGATCTTGTTACATTTGATATTATAATTGATGAAGAGTATGCAAATCCGATGATCTATGCAACACATGTTTTTCAATCACAATAAATACTGTACAAGACCTTTCAATCATATTAAATAAAGCTTATAATACATCCACCATATTTTTTACAATGATTATAAAAATTTGAGATTCCCAAAATGATCATAAATTAAAATAGTTAGGTTGATCAGCACATCAAATTTTCAGTGTTTTTAACAATCCCAGCACTAAAGTTAGCTCTACACAAAAAACAAAAAATTATATATAAATTTTTCAAAGTCAATTTTTTAAATTTTGGCAATCATAACATTTTTGGCTTATTTATTATTATGTAAAAAAAAATGAAAAAAACAACTAAATACAATTGCACACAAATATAGCAGATTTATTTATTAAATAGAGATAGTTTATTAAATCTAACAGCAGATCTATATTTTACGAAATATATATTGCTAGTAGTTCAACCTGTTAATTAATATACTTACTAAAGGTGATAGAGTTATCCACACTTAGTTTAGAGGTCTCTCGACATTTAAATATAATTAGCAATAACAGCAACAGCAACAGCAACAGCAATATTAACAGCAACGCAGCAATAGTAACTCAACAACTGCAATAACCAGTAAGTAACAATAACAACTTCAATAACAATAATAAGAAATAGAAATTCTATTCTTTCTCATTAAAACATAAACAAATTTAAATAAAGTCAAAGGTTAGTGTTTTAAATATTTTGTATTAAAAACAATATTGTTAATATTTAATGAAATTGACCATCATAGTTGAAAGGAGAAACGGAGTAGAGATAAAATGGTGTATAGTTTTCAGAGAAAACAAATTGATTTAGGTTGAGAAATATGTAGAATCCATTTCCAACATTTTGAATTGAATGTCCAGCTCCATTTGAAAGGTCATTAATAATCCAACTTGAGTTTTCATCAAAGCAGTTTGTACTAATCACAACTTGGTCGACTTGATTTGATCCTAAACATAAGGTATTTCCAATATTGTTGAATACAATATTGGTTCCAAAACCGGTTGGAGATGGTACAAAAACAAAAACTTGTCCAGATATTGCTTTCATTGGGAGAATAGGACCTAATTCAATGGTATCATTTTCATATTTTAAGGTACCATTAGATGTTTCAAAAACATAGTATCTTCCAATTCCAGGATTAGTACCAACCACTTTTCTATGACCATATTCTAAGGAATAGAAAGGTGAAGGACGATAGATATCTGGATAGAAACCTGGTAACATTAAACATTCTCGAGTATTAACCCATTCTTGTAGTGTACTATTCCAAGCAGGAGGATTTACTGAAACTGTAGGTATTTGGAATCCATCATTTTTAGAGAAATCTAATGATCTTGTAAGATCTGACATAAAGTTTCTTCTCCAATTTGATATCAATGGATGTCTCACTTGATTTTCTGTGAAGTTTCCACTTGCAAGGAGCCTGTAAAAAATTAATAAAAAGAAACTACATCAACTTTTATGTAACATACCATTCCTCTAAGAACATTAGAACTGATGTATGATCAGATTGTTCAACAAAAACATTATTACCTGTTGAGTATTTAGAGATAATAACTGCTGGAACACGTGGACCAGGTCCAATTGGCAACGGAGTAGATGGGTAAACAGGATCATATGTGTATTCATCCAATGTTCCATTAGGGGCTACAGGTGGGACAAAATGATCAAAGAAACCACCACTCTCATCATAGTTCAAAATGAATACTGTATCTTCCCAAGCACTATTGGTACTATTTGCCAAGTAATCAACGAATTGTTTTGTTAACCATTGACCAGCAGCTGGCCCATTGATAGGATGCTCAATAAGATCTTGAGGAGCAACGACCCATGATACCATTGGAGCATTGTTCATATTGATAGCTTCAAATATAGCTTCTAATCCAGTTATACTGAGACCTCTAGATGATAATTCACTACTATTAGGAGCCATTTGATATTGATCAAACCATCTTAATGGATTACAATCGAAATCATCATTGAGATTCTGGTACATTTGCCATGATACACTGAGATTTTGTAGAATTTCAGGAAAAGTAATCCATCTTGGTGTGGAATTACATCGTTGTATATATTTGGGCCACTTGGAGTTTCAGCTCTTGCATCAATTGATCCTGACCAATGAAAGATTCTATTTGGGTAAGTGGAGCCTAAAATACCTTGAAAATATTGGTCTGCCAGAGTAAACTTTTCGACTAAATCAAAATAATAGGGAATTGATTCATTGATGTAATAACCAAATGAAGATGGAGAACTAAAATTGACCCATTGGTCATTTAAACCATTGTTAACAGATCCATGACATTGTTCCCAACTTATAGTTCCACCTGCAAAGCAATCTGATTTGGGATTATTATCCAATTTAAATGGAAATTGATAATAGATATGACCATCTGGTGAATATATTGATTGAGGATCCTCTTGGAACAGAATACTAGGTAAATCGTTACCTCTTTGAAGTACATTAGGATCATTGAAGTTGGCCACTCCGGGAAGAGTTCCAAAATAATTGTCAAAGGAACGATTCTCTTGCATCAAAATTACCACATGTTTAATGTTTTTTAGTCCATCTTTGGTTGATTCAGAAAGGGGCTGCTTACAAGTGTCATTAGATAATGGAATATGGAAACATCGGTTTGGACATTCCCAAAGTTTTGATGGAAAAGTACCTTCTCCGGAACATTGGAACAATGTATTGGAAAGAACTTTTGTTTGGTTGAATCCACATGTTTCTGGAAAGGTAAATCCACAACGATTGGCAGAACCTGAACATTGACAAGAAGCATCATTAGGTGTACATGTGGATTCAAGACTAGGAGTTTTTGGTCTTGAACATCCATTTTGACATTTTTCCCTTAAGACAGGAGGTTTGTTCATTGTAATACACTGATAGAGATTGTCACTATCAAAGTTACATGATTCTGGGTATTCACTTCCACAATATGAGTGGAAATCATTACACAAACAACTGGTGTGGTATTGGGCATTGATCTCTAAAAAGAATAATAAAGTGACCAGTAGAAAATGAATTGTAAAAATATATATTTTCCTAAAATATGATAATGTTAATTTAATTTGATTATATATTATACAATTAGATCTATTTAATTACATACATTTTTAACAAATATTATACTTTAACAATTATATTATATTTAATTATTATGAATCAGAAAATTGAAAATTGATTATTTAACATTCTTTTCATTCTGAGGAACTCTAGATTTTTAGAATTTTATATAATTTTAAGTTATCATGATTTCCGATAAGAATTATCATTAGAATAATTTAACTACCGAAATGTAAAAATATGTTGTAATATTTTTGGGCAAGATTTCTTAATTGATTTAAACTGGAATTTTATACCTAGATATACCAAATACACAGACCCAAAAGGAAGTTTTTAAATAATCCACCAGTCTAAATCCGAAAGAAAATTTGCCCCGATGTTTTAATAAATTTGGTCATCCGAATGTTTAGTGATATTCACTGTATTTAAACATTATATGGGTGTTGAAACTAAGTTTTTAAGATATTTGTGTTCCCCAAAAAAGCCCAAAAATGATTGTCCCTGTCCCAAAACACAAAAACACAAAATGGAAAATGTTTTTTAGATAGATTTTTCGAACTCTAATTTCTTTTTCTGATGAATTCTATGGTTGTTAGTGAAACAAAAAGCAAAATATAAATAGTGACTGATCATTATCTAGTAATTGATTAAATCTATTAAATATGAAATTTTTATTCATTTTATTCTTTATAGTTATTTGTATATTTAGAGTGAATGGACTCAGATACGGATTCCATAACACCACAACATCTCTCTTTTTCTCCACAACAGTAAGTTTTATTCTTAAAATAGAAATCAATCAACTCATATCAATAATGTTAAATCGGTACTAGGTTACCAATCTTTTGAAAGCCAATCCTATTTCAAAATTGTTGCCAATATCCAACAATGATTATTATGCTGATAATTTTCAAATAAAGTGGACAAACCAAACAATTGAATTAAAATCATTAACAGTAAAAAATGAATCACATTATGAACTTTCCATGTAAGTATTAGTATTTATATATATATATATACAATTTGAATTGTACTGATTATCTATTAAAGTTTTTTACCAATTGAAATGACATTTGGTTTGATTGGGTGGAAAAACTTTTATTTTTATAAAGTAAATGTAACAACACCTCCAAACATTCCAAATTTAATTTTGAATTGTTCATTTGATGCTAGAGGAAATATTAGTTTCAATATTACTTCTTTAGAATTTAATTCCACAAAAATTTCAATTAAGGAAATCTATAATGATGTTGTAGTTACTAATACAACAAAACAATGGGTAAATGAAATCCTTAAAAGCACTTTAATGGTAAGTTATCAATTTTTTTGTATTTTATATCATTTCTAACTATGTTATAGATAATTTTAAGATCTACTTTCAATTCAAATACTATCCGTAAATATATTTTACCAAAACAAATTACATTGAAATTACCTTGGCAAAATGTAATTTCTTTGGATTACAATTACACTGGTTACTTATCAACAATTTCAAATGATAAGAATATGGTAATATGAAAATTAATTGATAATTGAATTTTATTATACTAACCAAATTTAAAAAGATACCATATCTATTCTATATTGATCATGCTTCAAACCTGGATAACATCCAAGATACACCTACTGAAAGTTTCGTTTTGTTTACTCAAGATTTTTTAATATTGGTATACTTGGTGCTTTATTTGACCTTGTTGCACTGCATGATAATAAAGTTAATCTAGGTAAATGTTATTAATTGATATAATTGTAGCTTATTTATTAACTTTATAATTAATATAGCAAATGTGAAAATACCAACATACTTACCTTATCAATTAACCACTGGTAGTCAAGGAATTCAGAATCTATTCCCACTAATAGGAAAATATTATCCTGGACAAGTGAGAACTATTATAGGTGTAATCTCCAATTTTGAGGTGATTAAAGAAACTCATTCTTACTCAGTGGAATATATTCAAAGTAAAGGAGAATTCAACTTTACTGTTTCCAACTTAATACTCAACTTTACTGTTGATCAAGATTCCTTATCGGAGATTTCCATTAAATTCTCAGTTAATCTGATGGCCAGTATTATTAAAAGTGGTTCTTATCATAAAGGAAAGTGTGGTTTTGCTAAATTTGGCCTAACAGAAAGATCTCTTTTTGTAGAGAGTGTATTGGTAAGTAATTTCTTAATATTGATATAAAATAAATACTAACTGGTTTCATAATAGTCTTCAAGTGGAAGTTTAGCCCAATTCGATCAAACTTTGTTTAATTCTTTGTTCTACACGCTTTCCTCTCCTAATCCATCGTATAATTATCCAATCCAAGATATTTTAGATAAGTTCGATGTATTTATTCATCCGAATAAACATGTAGTTTTTATTAATGATTTGACAACCATAGAATTGTGGACTGATGGAATATTCATCCCATTAATCTTAGATCAAACAGGTATGGACTTATATATCTATGTACTATCAATCTTTAATCCTAACTACTTTATTTAATATAGAAAATGAACCATCTCAAT
This sequence comes from Heterostelium multicystogenum, assembly GCA_003667245.1. Taxonomy (NCBI): domain Eukaryota; phylum Evosea; class Eumycetozoa; order Acytosteliales; family Acytosteliaceae; genus Heterostelium; species Heterostelium multicystogenum. Next base: position 54,685 of record RCNN01000113.1, on the reverse strand, counting down.
CAAGAATGGATATCTGCAACATTTCTTAATCTTCCTTTTCAACCTTTTAATTAATATTATTTCTATTTGAACTAAATACAATCAATACAAAAGAAATGAGAGAAAATAATGATAAAAAAATAAAATAAAATTCAAATTTGTTTAAAAATAATATCTGATTTTTAATTTGAAAAATATGAATTCATTTATTTCGACCCAAATTAAAAAGTTTTAATCCGAAAATCGGGAATCAAAAAAATTCAGACAATGTGAAAAATAAAAGAATGAAATGTTGGTTGAACAATTTAACTTGAAGTCCATGTTCTGTAACTTTTTTGTTTGCCATTCACTTTTAAATATTATCAAATACATTGGAACAACAATTCAATGGGATCAAAATAGAAATCAAATCTACACTCTAGTCACGGATATCAATTATGGTAATACATCAATTATTACAGTTGATTTCACAGATTATACTGCACCATAAGTATTATTACTTTATCATTCAATATTCAGATATTTAATACTTAAATCAACATTTAATGATCAAATAGAACAAGATTCTATCAATTCTTAGATAATTTCTTGGAATATACAAGTCCAGCAATCTATTATGATGAATCAGCAGATATTATTTACACAGTTTATGGATCAATCCAAGGATATGATGTTTTTATCAAAGTATTCTATTTATCAAATCATACATTCTCAGACACCACTTATCATTTCAAATTGAGTATTGAACTCTTGGATCCACAGATAACACCTTTTTCATATGAATCAAAGTTGTATCTTGGTGTTTATAATGAAGAGGGAGATGCAATATTAGGAGCAACACCAATATATCTGACACAAATCGATCTTCAATCAAACACACTTCGAGATATCATCACTATTTATAATACATCGATTGCATCAGCATGTCAAACATTTGTATTTGATAAAAATGGATATGCAATCATTCTTCGACAAGATCCAAGTCTAAGTCAAAGTTGGGGACCTATTCTTTATCCTAAAGTGATTGATCTTGTTACATTTGATATTATACTTGATGAAGAGTATGCAAATCCGATGACCTATGCGACTTATATTTTCCAATCACAATAAATACTATACAAGACCTTTCAATCTCAATAAATAGATAAACTTGATAATTTAGGATTGATTCGTAATTGTGATCAACAACAATGAATCCATATTAAAGTGGTATAAAGCTCACTTTAATGGGATTGATAAATCCTAGTATCATCTGCTATTGGTGTCACTGATGTATGTAGTGGTTCATTGTAATATTTAAAAATATTAAATTTCTCTTGATCCATAGAATCGATCTCCTTTTGACAATATATCGGTTGGTGTATCCCCAGGTTCATTTCCCCTATATGGCCCTTGATTGTTGGCATGATATTTTATAATGTGAGTGTAATTGTTGGACAAGTGATTGTTATTGAGATTGTTATCTTTTGGAAATAAGTCTATATATATTTCCAATTCTATTGAGATTTAGCTTCAGAGAAAAAAAAAACAAATTCCAAATTAAATTGTATTAAACACCAACAAGAAAAACTCAAATAATATCTAATTTTTACTTTGAAAAATATTTTTGTGTTTTTTTGATACCTCTTATTTAAAACCTCTTGGTCCAAAATCGGGAATCAAACAATACTGACAAAGTGGAAATTAAAATAAAAGTATGATTTTTTGGTTGAACAATTTAACTTGAAGTCTATTTTCTGTAAGTTTTATTTTGATCATTTTGGATTTAAATATTATCAAATACAAAGAATAAGAATTGATATAAAAGGTTTATCAAATGTCAAGACAAATATTTGTTTGTGTTTTGATATTGTTCACAACTTTAAATGTTTTGATTGTGATTTCAGTATGTAATCATTTTAATGTCCAATCGATTCTATTGATGTTAATATCATTGTTGTTTGATGAATTTTAGAGAGAACCACCAATATCTTTGAATTGTTTCAGCAATAGTCATATTTATACTCGATTTGCATTGATTAATGGTTCGATTTTGGAAGAGTTTGAGATCTCTGGAGACCCTACTATCATGGGTACACTTGGATTGGCTGGTGATAATAATTATTTAACTTTGATATCAAATTTGAATGGAACCAATCCATTATACTGTTCGATTTCAATATTCAATGCAAAGGAAAATACTATTATCGATAAAGAAAAACATCCAATGAAAGAATATCATTACTACTTTATGCTTGGAACAACAATTCAATGGGATCAAAATAGAAATCAAATCTACACTATGGTTACTGATATCAATAATGGTAATACATCAATTATTACAGTTGATTTCACAGATTATACTGCACCGTAAGTATTATTACTTTTTCAACCAATAATCAGATATTTAATTCTTATATCAACATTTAATGATCAAATAGAACAAGATTCTATCAATTCTTAGATAATTTCTTGGATTATACGAGTCCAGCAATCTATTATGATGAATCAGCAGATATTATTTACACACTTTACGCACCATTCCAAGGATATGATGTTTTTATCAAAGTATTCTATTTATCAAATCATACATTCTCAGACACCACTTATCATTTCAAATTGAGTATTGAACTCTTGGATCCACAGATAACACCTTTTTCATATGAATCAAAGTTGTATCTTGGTGTTGTAAATTATCAGGGAGATGGAATATTAGGAGCAACACCAATATATCTGACACAAATCGATCTTCAAACAAATACAATTCGAGATATCATCACTATTTATAATACATCGATTGCATCTGCATGTGAAACATTTGTATTTGATGAAAATGGATATGCAATCATTCTTCAACAAGATCCAAGTCTAAGTCAAAGTTGGGGACCTATTCTTTATCCTAAAGTGATTGATCTTGTTACATTTGATATTATACTCGATGAGGAGTATGCAAATCCGATGACCTATGCAACCTATATTTTCCAATCACAATAAATACTGTACAAGACCTTTCAAACTTAGTAAATACAGCTTATAATACATCCACCACATATTTTATAGAGATCATAAAAAAATAGATCATTCCCAAAATGTTCATAAATTAAAGTGGTTGGAATGATCAACATTTATGAATATGATGAAGATAGTTTGTCAGCACTTCCAACCAAAAAGTTAAGTTTCACTTGATAATTCTTTTAGAAAAGAATAAGTTATAAATACCTAAATAAGACCTTTAGAGACTTCATTACTCCTCAGACTTTTCCTTTGAAATTGGCGGTAGTTTTTATTTTTGGTTTATAATCATGAATTTGTTAACAAAATGATGTTTTTAATAATTTGGTTTTCATTGATTTTAGAGATGGAGTGGTTGTATTGAGTGTTGCAGTGAAGGTATTGCTAAAGTGGATTATTGTACAAGGTCTTGGTTTTTTAGTTGCTATGAAAAACTAGATGCAGCAGTATCTCCAGATTCTTGTTAAGGAACCTGATCAGCACCAGAAATAGCTTCTTCATTATTGGTGAGAAGAGTGGATGGTCAACCGATGATGGGGGTGTGGGTAAGGGTACAATCGAGCTTGCAACACCGATTTAAAATAGTCTGTCCCTCTTCTGGTGATCAATTTCAAAAAACTACAAAATAAACCTCATTTGATTTCTATTAAGTAATGATTGACCAATCGAAATTCTAATCATTTTTCAAATCTATACTCTGTGATATTCTCTAGAATTGAAGACATAGCTGTACCTCAGTTCTGTGCGACATTCTGTTTGTGTCTCCTCTTTTTTTAGTAGAAGGATTATCATTGGATTGATCTTGTTTACTTTGATATTTTAATCGATGAAGAATATGGAAATCCAAGGACCTATTCAACTCTACTTTTTTAGTCTTATTAAATACAAGATATTGAATAGATTTATTATAGACCCAATAAAATTTCCAGTTCCTTGTAAAAGTGATTATATTTAAAAACAGATCCTTATTTTTTATGAATTCCAAATTTAGGAAGTTTTAAAATGATCAGTGGGGGACTCTTTTTGAAGAATTGAGAGGTGACGATTGCTCAATGTAAACAATGTCAAAGGCAACATTATCTAAAGACTATCTTGACACTTTAGATAAGGAGAAGTTGGTTGAGCTTTTGCTAGAGTATCAAACTAAAGAAAATAAACAGCACCAACAGCAGCAACCTAAAAAAAAGAAACAAAAGCGAAATGCTAATGAAATAGATTTTGATCGATGTTATAAAAAGATATATTGCATTAAAGGTAGCCTATTTGGGCTGGGACTTCCATGGATTTGCTGCACAACAGTGTACTGAGGAGACCATTGAGGGTCATCTCATCAGAGCCCTGCAAAAGACCTGTCTAATCAATGACATTAAGACTTGTAACTATGCAAAGTAAAATCGTTTATCCTCATATGCTACCAATGTCTATTTAGTTACTAACTATTAATCATTACATTATGTCGCACAGGTCAGGCAGAACCGATAAAGGTGTTTCTGCATTCGGACAGGTGATATCATTATATGTTAGATCGAATTTGCTCGAAGGCGAGGGATTGATCCCACCATTGATCATAGATGAAGAAGCAATCCAAAGAAAGAAGGCAAACCTCATCAAGAACAAGAAGCCTCTCGAGGAATTCCAGTATGTTTAAAATGTTGAACGGTGTGCTACCGCCACAGATTCGTGTGCTTGGCTGGTCTCCCATACCATTCCACTTCAATGCTCGCTTCAGCACACTCTACAGAACCTACAAATACTTTTTCAATCCATCCGACCTTGATTTAGAGGTATAAACAATAGACACTCTAATGAATGAATCAATGACATCACAACTAACTTTGTTTATTACTACTAGCTCATGAAAGAAGCAGGTAAATCATATGTTGGTGAACATGACTTTACCAATTTCTGCAAAGATAGACTTGGAAAGCGTAAAGTCCTTTACGAGAGTGATACTCTCTTTTGATATACAGCCAGTGACATCTGGTGACTTTTCGACTGGTGGAATGTATGTGGCAACGATCTGCGGCTACGCATTCCTCTGGCACCAAATTAGATGCATGATGGCGATGCTATTCCTCGTAGGTCAGAAGAAATATCCAACCACTGTAATTATCTCATGAATTTATCACACACACATATATATAACCTATTACACAAATAATACTAATATGCAAACAAATGGTATACTTTAGATTATTGCAGACTTGTTAGATCTTTCTAAAGGTGTACCTAAACCAGCTTATGAGATGGCATCGGAAATCCCACTGGTTCTCTATGATTGTGGTTACGAAGATCTCGACTTTATATACGATACAGAGTCATACCAAAAAGTTGTACAACAACTGTTCAGCATATGGAATGAACAATACCTTAAATCATCGGTATCCTATTTGATGTTAAATACAATGCAAACACAACCATTTGGTCAAATAGCACTCGCAAAAGATAAACCAAAACAACAAACTGACATTTAACAACCCCCCAATTACTTTCACCAAATCAAGTAACCACACACAACAATTAATAAATAATAAATCACGCAACTGAACAACAATCAGAATAGAAAGAAATAATTGGCAAATATTACCGAATTAGTAACAGAAAACCCATGTTGATCAAAGAAGTACAAAGGTGAAATTACTTGGTATTTTCAATATCTATACTAAGATACATAATCATTGCAGATCAACTCTTTTGATGAATGTTGTAGAAATGATGCTATCGAAGTGATGAGCTTGCCACAATTTAGGAATTGCCCCCGATATCAGTGAAGTGACCACTAATATTACCAGGCTTATTTAAATTTAAGTTGAAAAATACAACCACACTACCTAATATAAATTAAACCCACGAATGTTTAGTTGGTGTGGATGATATATTTAATTATAGTAATGATATATTTAACATGATTACCCAACAGTTACATTAAAGTGTAAATTTATAAGGTCATCCATCAGCTGCAGTATCATCATTAGAAGATTATGATGGAAAGGCGATTTTTTTTTTATTCCAAAAAAAATATAACCCCCGAGAGCGAGACAGGAAAAAAGAGCGATAAGCCGATGTATCTCTCTCTGTAAACTAAGAAATTCCAAAATGATGAGAAACACGATCATCGTTCTATATATATTGTATTGTATTTATTTTAAATAAAGTAAAAATTCATTTATATATATCTTAGTTAATTCTCATTTTATCAATCAATCAATCAATCAATAATATTTTTTTTATTTAAATACTTTATAAAGTTAGATATTTATTTAAAGTTTAGTATAAACCTAAAGCAAGATAGATTGATTCATTTTAGATTTAGATTTATATTGTAAACTATGTATAAAAATTATATACAAGTATTACTATTGTTATCAATTACACTGTTACAGTCATGTGTAATATGTGCAAAGAGCTCAATTAATGGTATAAATAATGACTTACTTATCAAGTCGATGGCACCATTAAATATGTTGTCAGCAGATGTATCTGACCAATGCCAAACAGATGTTCAGAACATGATGATGTATACAGATATGGAAAATGATCTTGAAAGTAATATCAAACAAACAATATAACAAGATAAGATAAGATAAGATTATGATAAATATCATATCTGAAGTTATTTTTACAAACATACAAACAAATATTGGGGAAAAACTAATTTAACAAAAACATGTATATATTTTAGTGTGGGAAAATACTGGAAGAGCACCAAATGATCTTGGAAATATGGATGGATGTCTCGGGTTACCGTCGAATGTCTCACACTATTGTGTATACCAAACTGATTTCTTTGTGCCAATCCTCAATATAACCTATCCTTATATCATTGGACTCTGCATTCCTCCCAGTTGCAATACGACAGCCGACATCGAGGGTGCTCTCACCATCTTCATGGAAACCATGTCAATCATCGCTCCACCAGGGATCCAATAGCTCATCACATTGCTATTCAAGTATCAACCAAACTTACAAGGAGTGGACTACCGGTGCTGGAGTTGTCCTTGGTGTCGCTGTATGCTTCGCAGTTATGGTGGCGATTGGAACTTCAATAGAATTCATAAAAACCTACAGAAACCCAAATAACGAGCACGAATTTGAGGGATTGCTCGACGGAGGACGTCGTAGCGCCCAAATCAAGGCGAAGCAAGAATACGAGGCCAGCTCAGTAACAATTATAGAAAACATATTCGTGGCTTTCTCATTGATTCGCAACTACAACTCATTTGTAGGAAGCTCTTCTTCCAAGCGTCACTTTGATGCTTTGGACGGAATTAGAACGGTCTCTACAATGTGGGTGGTTTGGGCCACTCTTTGCTGTTCTCTCTTAGTCCCGGTATCGACAATATTGAATATGTATATGGAACTGCACGTACATTTTTCTCTTTCCAAGCAATTCCAGCTGGTGAATTTGCAGTCGATGTTTTCTTTATGCTGAGTGGATTTTTAGTTGTGCACACTCTCCTCTCACAAATTGATTCTGCCAAGGCAAAGTCATTCTTGTTCTGGTTGAAATATGTCGTCCACCGATACTTGCGTTTGTCCTCCACTTATGTATTTCCTCCTCTTTGTTTACTGGCAGCTGATGCCCATGTTTGGCACTGGCCCTATGTGGTACCAATTTAAGGAAAGTCTTGTTGGATGCAACCAATACTTCTGGAGCAACCTCCTCTACATCAACAACTTATATCCATCCACCCTTAACCAAGAATGCTTTGCCTGGGGATGGTATCTCGCCAACGACATGCAATTCTACTTGATTGCTCCATTCGTTTTGCTTTCATTTAGATACAGAAAGATCTTTGGATACCTTTGGATTGGTCTTCTCCTCGCCCTGACTTTCACAACCAACCTCTGGCTTACCATTAAATTCAACATTCCAACTTTCTTTGACTTTGCTGTCAGCGGTAGCACTTCATTTGCTACCGACATCTACCAAAAGCCATGGACAAGAGTTGGTCCATACGCAGTTGGAATGGCAGTTGCCTTCCTCTACACTCATGAAACAACTAAAAAGCTCTACAACAAGCCACTCTTCCGTGTGGTTGCATACTCACTTGCCCTCGGAATTACAATGTTCTTCAGCTACATCCCATACTCTGGCTTGCAATCAAACCCTTGGACCAAAGTTGAAAATGGACTCTTCAACGCCATTTGCCCACACTATGTTCACTGTTGGTTTGTCCTCTTCATGATGGCCACATTCTATGGACACGGTGGAGTACTTGCCGCCTTCTTCAAGATCAAACTGTTCCACTATCTCTCTAAACTCACCTTCTCCACCTACATGATCCACCCACTTGTGATTTGGACCTACCAATTCTCAAGAACCACTTTTGGACATTACTCACCCATTGAATTTGCCTGGCTCTACACCGCAAACATTATTCTTTCATTCTCCGCAGCATTCGTCGTTCATCTCACCATTGAAAAGCCATTCGTCAATCTCGAACGTATTGTATTCCCCGCCAACCACCGAACCAACGAATCACACTCCGTCGCCAAAGTCGACAGCATTCAATTCCAATAGAACAAGACAGACAGACACTCAACAATAACAACACCAATAATATCTAATTTCGCTCAAGTATCTTGAAGGGAAGTGCATTTGTCACAGAACTCTAGCCAAAAATAATATCCAAATAAATTTAAGATTTGTGGTTTTCAGTTAGTTACCCACACTCCCCTCTGATCACTTGCCCCTTTTTGATTATTTTTTCAAATCAGAAAAAAAGATTTTTTAAGTTTATTGTGCCCATTTTTAAATATTTTTTAAGCACTACCAAACTAATAATCAGATTCTTTTTTGTTCTAATATTGTTGCAAAGGAGTGTTCCAATTCAATTGTTTGCTGCCTTTATATTTATTAAATAACGTGGTGACCAAACCAACTGAACACACATTTATTAGTAGCAGTATTAGTAACAGCATTTACATTGTTATTATTGTCTTGTCTTGCCAACAACATTAGCATTAAACATTCAATCAATATTTTCCAAAGGCAACCAACTTACCAATAAATATACTACCACACAAACACACTCTCTATTCACTCACCATCATCTTGAATCTACATATCAATAACCAATCATCTAATTCATCTCATAACCAAATTCATTCAAAGTCCATATTCAATATCATCAAATCATAAATCAAAACATACATCTTATATCTTAATCTTACTCATTATAATGGTGATATCAATTAAAGTTATATAAATAAAGATATAGATATACTGGATAATATTATAATATATAAAAGTAATAGATATATACAGATACAGATATAGAATAGATAGATAAAAGATAAATTGGATAATACTAAAATATGCAAAGAACACAGCAACAGAGATATTCCAAAAATAAGTATTTCGACGATGGATTTTCAGTACATGTAAGTAGTGGGTTATGTCATGTCCAACTTGAGGGTGGTGTTGCGCTGACCAAACCATCCAGCAGATCACTCAGAGCTGAATGACTAACATTGGTCTTTGTTGTAAATAATTTACCGAATAGATCAATGTCAATGGCCAGACAAGTACGTTGACTTTTCAGAGCTCAGCAACTGTAGATCATGTCAAATTCGAGATATTTAAACAGCATAAAGATGCATTGAAAGACTCGAGTCATCAAGACTACTTCTTGGCATTAAACAAAGTACATATCATCATCTATCCATCACGCATGCTGATCATATATATGCTTGCTGGTGAAAGAGAACAATCGCAAGAATACATCTAACATCTAACATCTTTCTTTTGCTATTATTAGAATGATTTGCTACAGATTGAGTTTGTAAAGTTTGTTTATGCCCATGAAGATATACAGAAATCGCTGCTGGCCAAGAAAGAATCAATAGAGGTATTCTTGGTACCGAAATCAAAAGAGTATGTTTGCCAACAAATGAAGCTATGAATATGAGATGGAAATCCACTAACTAAACATCACTAATAGGATCAAAGCAAGAAAGCACAGAGCAGATATTATTAAAAAACAGCTAGGCTCAATCAGAACTGCCTTTAACAAGAATGGCAACAATACAACCGTTTCACCAGTCAACAAAAGACACAGTAGACATTTTACAAGGAATCAAAGAAGACTTTCAATATCAAACAACAACAACAATAATAATAATAATAACAATAATAATAATAACAAAGTAGATAGTAATAATGTGAATGTTGTTACATCAGATTCAAACAATAATAATAATAGTAGTATCGATATAAACGATAGTAGTATTGATTTAAATAGCTCAACTGATTCGTTTGGAGTTGGAAATGAACAGTCTGCCAGTGGAATGGTAAATAGCTCATCGTTTTCAAAGCGCAGGTGATCTCGATGAAGAAAGATATGTAAAGATTAGACAACACGATGTGAAGCGTGACACTTTTGGTAACATTCTGACGACAAAGTCCAAACTGACAATACACAGCGACGATGACTCCACCTCTGCTACACCTGCTATTTCGATCAATGGCAACGGCACTGGTGGTGCTGCAAACGATATGAATATGGCTGCTAGCCCCAGTGCAGGATCAAGTGGCGACAATCTGTCGCCGACATTGCACAGAAAGTTGCGAGTTAGAATCGATCAGGATCTTGACGACGATGACTCTGAGAAAGAAAGAGAGCGAGAGCGCATCAAGCTTGCACGTCTACAACAGCAGCTAATTGCCATTGAGGAGGAGGAGCTGAAATACCAATCACAGGGCTCTGATGTTGAGAATCGAGTTGTCACTGACGATAGTGATGCACCAAACTTTGAGACAGAGGACGACGACGATGGACTTGACGACGGAGATGATGAAGCCGATCGTATACTCTCGGGTGTCATTGCTGGTGTCGACAGCATCGGCACCAAACAGCAATCTACACAGTTCGCCCTAAGTCCAACGGAATCGACACTCATTCAGCGCAAACCTTCAGTGCCTCGCTCACCTTCTCCTGCAAAACCAGATCTCTCGACAAACGACGACGTCAACAGAAATTGGTCGGAATACATTGTATTGAAAGAACCACTGGCTAACGTTAAATCCAAGCAATTCCCAGTGCAGGTGTCGACCACCGTGAAGGATATCAATTTAATTATTGGATGTCCACTCGTGGCGACTTCGAATGAGTTCAAACAACATCTTATTACTACATTTGAAGCAATGGCAGCTGCATTGAAGGTCGGAACACTTGCTATCGAAACAACACACAACACGATAGCAATATCACTCCAATCAGCAGCAACGGTGTCATCCTCAACTATCTTCAAACCGACGACAGCAAAAAGATACCCAAGATAGTCATTTTGAAACCTGGAATGCAGGAAGTAATCAACAGCAGTATCAACAGCAACACTCTTTCAACGAGTCCACCACCCGAACCAATGGAGCTATCTCCACCATCATCGTACACCAACAAGATTAATGCATCGAATGCAATTGTAATACCATCTAGCAACAATGTTAACATTGGAAATAACAGAGCTATGCTTGTTAGCAGTAATGGCGGAGTTGGATCTGCGCCTTCAAACAACCATCTACTCAATCGATTGAATAATGGAAATGAGAGAACTGCTTCGTTCTCACTTGGCGAGCAAAGAGATCACAATGTAAAAGCACAGCAACAAAGAAAGAAAATGGCACAGATTCAAATTGGCTCACTGCTTGGCAAGCCACTCTGCTGGAGCAACGGCGAAAATGAAATCAAACACTTCCGTCAAACAATGTCTAACATCTTCAACTTTAACGAATTGGATGTGAGAGAACGCGTTAAGGTTACGGTTGCGCCTCTGACTACATGCAGCGGTGCCGACCCACTGTTGCCCTCGAGCTTCCGTATTAGATTCTATTTACCACCAGACAATCACTCAACCACTATCAGTGTGAATGGAACCGACCTCATGAGTGAGATCATTGAGCGTGTTATCAGCAAACACAACAACACCACCAAGCTGCTGGTGGACCAGAAAGCTTCGGACTTTGTAGCTCGAATCACTGGAACCACTGATCACGTCCTTAAAGACTGCCAAGTAATGGACTTGGATCTCGTAAGAAACCGTCTACAGAGAAAGAAAGACATCAAGTTCACATTGGTAAATCGATCCTCTCTGCCAAAACACATTGATGGTTACACTGACGATCTTGTCAATCCAATCTCCCTCTCCCAATCGCCACCAACCGCTCTTTCCTATTCACAACAACCCGCCACATCTTCTAAACCAACACCAATTGCATCTACTCCATCTGGTGGCAAAGGATCTTTCTTGCTAGCTTCTAGGAACCAAATTACCAAACAACAGGTCCAAAGATCTATTATGCTCTACGAAATCAATCGTCCATTTGAAATTAGAATTCTGTGTCTTGAGAACTTGAACAATAGTCTATTTAACCACCTAATTCCAGATGTCAATACCAACGATATCAAGCTCATGATTGACGTTGCCATGTACCATGGTGAAGAGCTTCTCACCCCTCCATTAGAGACATTCAGTAAACCATTTGCCAATCCTTGGTGGTGCGAATGGCTGCGTTCTACTCTTTTGCTTTGCCATGTGCCTCGTGCCACCAAACTGTGCTTCACACTCTTTGCCCAAACTGAAAAGCAACAACGTGTTTCCGTTGGTTGGGTAGACCTCCAGCTGATTGACTACAAGGGTAACCTCCAAAGTGGTGTTATCAGCTTGATCCTCTGGCCAGGCGACAGAACAAACATAAGCGACTATCACCAACTCTGTCCTTCTCTCGTAGTTGAACTGTCTCAATTCCCATTCCCTGTAATTTTCCCACGACCAGAACTGATGGAGAGAAACCGAAATCACCGACTATGTCGAGGCAAGAAAGCAAGATGAAGAACGTTTAGAAGTATTAATCAACAAAGATCCAATGTACCAACTTACACCATCGGATCAACAATTTATCTGGACCTACCGTATGCATTTGCGAAACAACCCTCACTCACTCTCCAAGGTGCTCCAGTCCCTACACTGGAACAACCCACAGGAAGTAAAAGAAGCACATCGACTCCTATCTATTTGGGCTCCTCTCTCGCCAGTTGAAGCACTTGAGCTGCTTGATGTCAAATTTTGCCGATGAACTTGTACGTGAGTATGCTGTCAACTGCCTTCGCCCTCTAAGTGACAGTGACTTGGCACTATATCTACTACAACTAGTTCAATCGCTCAAACACGAATCATATCACGACTCTGCACTCGCAAGATTTATCATTCAACGAGCACTCAACAATCGTGCTGTTATTGGTCATCCACTTTTCTGGCACCTTGAAGCAGAGATGCACAACCAAAAGATATCGGACCGTTACTCGCTGATCCTTGAAACTTATCTCAAAGGATGTGGAGATCAACGTCACGAATTCGTCAAGCAAATGGAAGTGGTTACCCGTCTACAAGCGATTGCCAAGATCATAAAGGAAGCACCCGCCAACAAGCGTAAACAAATCCTCCAGGATGAATTGACTCGAGTTAGCTGGCCAAATACATTCCATGTCCCGACATCATACAACACCCAAGCATGTGGTATCAACGTCAATGAATGTCGTTGGTTAGATTCATTCACCACGCCACTTCTTCTTTCATTCCAAAATGTCGATCCACTTGGTGAGCCAATCAGTGTAATCTACAAGCATGGTGATGATTTGCGACAAGATATTCTTACACTTCAGATGATTTCGATCATGGACAACCTATGGAAACGCGATGGACTCGATCTCCATCTCTCCATCTACAACGTTACCGCTACAGGAGATGGTATGGGATTCATCGAAGTAGTTACCGACAGTGACACAGTTGCCAACATCCAAAAAGCAGCAGGTGGAGCTACAGCTGCATTCACCAAGACTCCATTGTCAAACTGGCTCAAAGAAAGAAACCCAGAGTCTGACATGGAAATGGTTGTTCAAAACTTTACAAATTCACTCACCGGATATTGCGTTGCCACCTACCTACTTGGTATCAGTGATAGACATAACGATAACATCATGGTTGCAACATCTGGTCATTTATTCCGTACGTTATTGATATCAATATTGCGATATATCTCTTAAATCACATTCACTCCTAACCAACCATCCATACTCAACTCCAAATATAGATATTGATTTCGCACACTTTTGGGTAATATCATGAAATTCCATGGTTACAAGAGAGAAAAGGCACCATTTGTACTGACACCAGAATTTGCCCATGTAATGGGAGGTGAAAAGAGTGATTCATTCAAGTGGTTTACCGACTTGTGTTGTCTATCCTATAATATTATTAGGAAGCAAAGAAATCTTTTCATTATTTTATTCAATCTTGTAAGATTCTACCTTTAATTCCATCCCACATTATTAATTCAAATGATACTAACTGTTCCATCAATCGAATTAGATGTTATCCACTGGAATTCCAGAATTATCGACTAGAAGCGATATCGACTATCTACGTGAAGCCTTTTTAATGGATTTAGACGACGAAGAAGCAAAGCAATCATTCTCCAGACTGATTCAAAAGAGTTTGAAGACAAAGACCACTCAAGTCATGTTTGCCATGCACATTCTAGCTCATTCGGACACTCCACACAATTAACATATATAATTTTAAAACTGATATCGATTTATATTTAATAAATAATATATAGTTTGCAAACTTGTACAATAATACACCACAATTAAAACACTCGTCTGTTCCATTCATTTCCCAATTTCTCACAAATCTTAAGATTCGCAATAAATAGGAAAGAATAGTTGTGATTTCTGTGACCTGATACTTTTTGAGTTAATGTAATCGTCTATGCTTGAAAATGATGATGTAAACGATTGGTAACTTTAAATAAATTGGATATACTATCGTAGAATCGCTATTTGTTTTTGTTATAAAATTTAATATTTATTTTGACATCAGTCCCAAGCATGGAGCTTAGTTGGATGGGGCTGGACGTGATTGACCATCTTCACGCTTTCTGTAGGTACCAGAACCCATACCACTACGACGTGGACGATCACCACGCTAAATTAAAGTTGATTAGTATATTTTAATATGATACCCTGTAGATTTATGATACTTACGAAACCTGGGTTGAATTCACCACCTGGACCCATACGCTTTCCGTCTTCGTGTCTATCAGATCTCTCTGGTCTACGTTCAGTTGGACGTGAGGCTGGCTTACGGAGGGTAGCTGGGACGACAGACTCTGGAAGTTGGAGGAATTGACGGAGGTATTGGATACCTTGGTCAGTGAGGGTGAAGTAGTAGTATTGCCAGTTGAAGATCTCAGTAACATGAGCACGTGATTTGAGTGACTTCATGCAGGCGAGGACCTCAAGATTGGTAACACCCTCAACATTTGGGTGGGTCTTGGCACCAAAATCCTTCTTGGCAACTAAGACACCCTCTGTTTGATATGATATATAGTGTTAGTTTGTGTTTGTTGTCGTCAGGATTGATTAGTTAGGGTCATAGATTTGTTTCAATGTGCTATCGCTCCTATATACACCTAGATAACCTATCTGCTGTAACTCCTATACTAATCTAATCGTAGCTAGCTGTATCCTCACCTTTGAAGAGAGAGTTGTAGATTTTGAGACGGTTTTCAGTGGGGATTTGTACCATGGCTGATAAATTGGAATCAGATAACTACGGGAATCAAAAAAAGGACTTGTGTGAGCAGCAAGACTCTCATCTATCACCACACCATTCATTAGCTGCGAAAAAATGAAAAATTTTTAAAATGACAAATTGCAAAATCATACGAACTTCTGTTTTTTAGTGGAGTTTTTGTGTGCAACTAAAAACATACAGAAAGAATTATATGAGCTGAAGTTTAATTGCACAAAAGCAAAGGCATTTTGTGACAAGATTAAATTAGAACGACTCAATAAACACTATTATACACACAAGTAAACAGGTTCTATTCATCATAATAAAATTAATTACATGTAATAAGCTGCAATGACAATAATAACACTAATAATAATATGGTGTTGTTTGTTTTTGTTTTTTGTATGGTGCACTGTAATGAAATGAACCAGGAAGAGTCAAGATGAGAAAGCCAACAAATAATGATCCTACACTGTAAATAGTATTGTAGGAGACCCTTTTTTTTAAATTTGTTTTTTATTTTTTAGAGTGCTTTGCTTGGTGTAATTACTGTAAAATGATCAAATTAAAAACAACCTGTTAATATCAGAACTTGCATGCAATACATTATATATTAGATCTTTATTTTTTATAAATTATAACCATGAGTGTATGTGTTTAACCAATTGGTTTGGATTTAGAGAGTGCTTTGGAGTATTTTATTTATTGATGACGATATCATGTTTTGCTTTGTTTAGGCATCGCTGCTTGCTAATGGTGGAAAACGAGTTGCTGTTCTAGGTGGCGGTGTTTCTGGTTTGTCCGCTTACCATTATTTGACAAAGCGTGTTGGACTTCCTGCACAAACCAGAGCCAGACAAAAGGAGGATGACATGCTCAGGATTGATCTGTTTGAAAGTTCCTCCAGAACTGGTGGCAATATCGAAACTGAGGTCTGGGAGAAGAGTGTAATCGAGCGTGGCCCTCGATCCATTCGTGTCGCTGGCCATGGCATGCATACTCTCGATCTAGTGGCAGAGTTGCGTCTTGAAAATCATATAATGTTTGCCTCTAAGAAAGCAAAGACTCGCTACATGCTCATGGGTGGAAAGGTACAGCCATTGCCTTCCAGCTTCTTCAATGCTGTTAAATTTGGATTCTCCAATGGCCTAGCATATCCAGTTCTCACTGAGATGTTTAGATCGCGTAGCAAACAGGATGATGAATCGATCCAGTCGTTTTTTGGACGTCGTCTAAGCGAGAGCGCAGCATCGACTTTTGTTGAGCCAGTCTGTCTTGGAATTCATGGCGGTGACTTTAGTAGACTTTCAATCAAATCGTGCTTTCCATCGCTGTATGAGCTCGAAAAAGAAAATGGATCACTCATTTTAGGATCATTGTTTTCAAAGAAAAAGCAGGAGTCCGAAGAGAAGACAGCACTTTCCCTTGATCACGACTCGATTCGTCGAGTTAAATCAATGCTTAACAAAGATACCGACTCGACCAGAATATTCTCATTTAAAGACGGTGGACTACAGATGCTCACTGACAAACTTACAAAGTCTATTCCAGAAAGAAAATTATTTATGAAACACCTACATAAAGTCGATGAGTCGCGACAAAAATGGAGTCTACAAGCTAGTAGACAGCCGTGGCGATGAGCATGAATACGACACCGTCGTATCTACAGTTCCTCTGCATCAGTGGACTCCATCAACTCCACTTGGTTCATTCGACAGCGAAGTTGGCTGAGCTTTTGCTCCAAAATGGAGTATTCTAATATAACAGTGGTCAATCTTGTATACGACAGCACACCTGTCAGAGCAAGAGTTTCCGGACTTGGATTTGGATATTTAGTTGCTTCTCAGGAAGGATTACCAGTACTTGGAGTGGCCCGTGACAGCAACACCTTCCAGAGTCAGCAGGATTGGGTGCAAACTGCGGAGCAAGAACTATAATTACAGTTATGATTGGAGGTAACTCTGGAATTTCACAGCGTAATCCCCAATGGCAAGATGTTGTAAACCACTAAAAGTCAACACTTGTCGATATCGCAATTAAACATGTCGAGCAGTAATCTCGGATTGAACGAGCACAAAACAAGACCGATTCACACAGCCGCAAACCATATATGAAAATGCAATTCCACATTATTCAGTTGGACATCAAGCATTGTGTAAGCAGATTGACCAACATCTACAAAACAAGTACAGCGGTACTCTGCAACTCGGTGGAAACTACAAGATTGGAGTTGGTGTAAACGATTCCATTTACAATTCAAAATCAATTGCTCAGAAAGTTGTAAATAGAATCTTATAATAATAATAGTAGTAATAGCAATAGTAATTAAGCCTAATAAATACTATTATCATTGTTTGTATTGTATAAGTAGTAGTTGTTTATTATATGATTCCTTGATTTATCTACTGATAAGATAATGTGAATATGGGATTGCTATTCATAGTTGGTGAGGATTTAGAGTTTCCGTTGGAAAGTAGGAGTGCTGCTGATGGTGTTAGGTAATGGTGTAAATTTAACTTGGTGAAAAATGGTGTAATCATGGCAGTGTTGCTGTTGTTGGTAAGGACTAGCATGTTACTCGATTGTTTGTTTGTTCCAAACATCAATGATTTGGAAACATTTCTGGCAAGTGCCAATCGGAGGTTTGAATTTCAGAGTCTGAAACACCTTCGAGATACTGATCAATGAGATGAGGGTGAGCAAATTTCCTCGAGACAATTCAACAAAAGAATGCTGTCGTCGTATCCAAAATAAACTGTCTTTGAGCTTTCAAGCAATGGTACCACATCCAAAAGTAATCTTATCCAGAATGGTTTTGGTACAACTTTATCTCTAAGCATACCACAAAACATTTAGAGTAATCTTCAAAGTTCTTATTCTATAATATTGAGCAACGGTGTAAGTTGATCAGTTTTTAGTTTATGTTTACAAGATATGAATTCATCGTAATAAGTACCTTCCATAGAGTAATTAATTCTTTATATTTAATAAGGAAGTCCAATTCCTTGTAGTGTTGTATCTCTGAAAGTTTTGTATCCACTAAAGATTGCCAAATCGTCCAAAAGGTTTGAATCTAATTTTTCTTTGAGTAAATAGGTGGAGAGTTGTGAAATTCTCTCATTGTCCTTTCCTTTCATTAACCAAGACAATGCAGATGCATATCTTTCATTTTTATAATCTACCATAGATAACATCTATAAGGCAAACGAATGGATTAGTATTGGAAAAATGATTTCTCATACAACATATAGATATTTCCACCTACACGATAGATAAATTTCTGAGTGTCTTGAGATTGGCAGAACTCCAAAAGTTTCATAGCTTGCTTTTCGCTTGTTATAGGTTGTCTTTGAATGATCTCATCGATATGAATGGACCAGTTTTTGTGAAGAGGAGATAGTTGCATGCTACCTCAACAAGTGATGAGTCGGATGCAAGATATTGTGCATAGTCCACAATAAGTCCATCACGGATATTTGTCAATGGTGATTGTTCAGTGTGATGTTTCTTGAGAATGTAAGGATGGTGGTAAAGCAAATCTGTGAGATGTGTAACCAACCATGAGGAGAAGTGCTTTGATGTTCTCTTGAGTCCAGATTCCAAGTCGTTGGTGGCGGAACGACAGGATAATACGATCAAGTGTTGAGCGACTGGTAATTCTGTGATAGCAGCGAAGGAAGAGCTGACGAATCTGTTGGGTTGATCCAATGTGCTCAATGTAGAGCATGCTTGCAACAATGGAGCTGAGGAAGCTATTGGCATATTTGAAAACGGTTGGCTCGTGACCTGCAATAATGTCGAGAATTTCCTGGAGGTTGGCATCGACGCTGTTGTTAAAAGTCATTCTGAGATCTTCTGCTTCTTGGTGCCAACGATTCCAGAGTGCCAAGTATTCGTTGGTTGCGTTGTTTGATTGAAGACGACGACGAATTGGCATACGCTGGAGAAGTTCGATGATACTGCCAAGCGGTGACTTTCCACGTGCGCTAGAGGACATTCTAAGTGATTGACTGGATTTTGGAAGTCTGGAATGGAGATTGAGAATGTGTATAGCTTCATCGATGCATCCGTTGACCAAAAGCGAGTTGATGTATTTGTATCCAGCGTCAGTTTCCAATATGTCTGGCTGTGTCATTGCAGCGAATTGACTGTGTAGTTGTAGTCTATCAAAGTGAAGGCATTCGATCAAATGATAGGGTGAGATCATTGATGAGAAGTAGAAAAGATGAGCGATCTTCCAGATAATAGACAACACCTGTAGATTATCATATTCATATTTGTACTGTTGTTCAACGAAATCAAAGTAGGAGTGTTAGTTCGTAGCATTCAGAATGATGTGCTGCTTTCTTACTCGTTGATATAAATCATCGCATTCGACATAGGTTATATTTCCTGGTTGTGATGATTGGTATTTGTCTTCTATATATTTCATTCTTTGGGCATATTGCGAAGGGTTGAGGACTGTTAGAATGGAGCCGATACCCTCAATGCCATTTGGTATTGGGGCTTGACTTCATAGCATGATTCACGTGCAATAAGATTGACCTTTATGCCCAATTCTCTCGATACCTTTGTGCACAACAATGGATAGATACCATTGACACTTCCACAAAATATGATAAGTTCTACATTTGATTCTTTGGATTCCTTCATTATCTCAACGATTCTAGGCTTTTTCTCTCAAGCTACATCAGAGTAGGAGTTAGCAACTATCGCAATCACTCATTCATTTCGATTGAGCCTGATCTAATCCAATCTATGGACCGGATAGAGTTCCAACTTACATTAAATCTTCATCGAAGGGATTCTCTCTCTGTAAACCACTGTCTTCATAGTCAAGATAGCTACCAGAGTCCAATGACTTTTGTATTTGTGCGATGGTAGCAAGTAAAACGGACTGATAGCGATTGCTGATTGCCGACACTTCCCTTACTCTTTCGTCCGGTACCATTCCATTGCTGTTGCTCTCGTCAACCAATGATTGTAATGTTCTAAAGTGTGAATACATTTCATTGTAGAACTAAAGTGATGTTATAACATTGCACACAATTATTAGATCACTGTTTATAGCTATAGAGTATATAATAATAATAGCTAGTTGATCATTTCTTACCTTTCTAATCTCACATAATATATCATCTTTCTGTATCTTTAGTACATCGTTTGGCTTGGTAGCTGATGATGTTGACTTTGAGTTGGCGTCACTGCTTGAGTAGTGATTTGATTCGAACACCAAGAGATCACCATTGTTTGGAGACCACTTAAAGTTGACAAACCTACTTGGTTTGTTTGATTTAGTTGTCGATGCCGTTGATGATGTTGATGATGTTGTAGTTGCAGCTGTTTTAAACATTGCTTCTCATGTATTAAGTTATATTAATGTTATATTATAATAGATGATACAAATATTAATTAAATCTATATGTGAACATCTGAGGTCTTCGATCACATGAAATACAAAGAATTTCAAAAAATTTGGTAATTGGAACCGAATCAAGTTTCAGCGCCAAGTCACGACCACAGATCATAAATAAATGTGATGCATCACATATGTGTTCACATAATTACTTCAGAGCTGAACTTTTATATCTTAATTGTTTGATGTTATATATTTATGTTTATTATTATTACTATTATACAGAGAAGAACTTTACACCAAGATTATTTTCGCTACCAGTGACTATCTGTGCTTTACCCTGTTTTCTCAAGTGATTTCAGTGCTTTCATGAGTATTGATGTATTTAATTTCGTGGAATTCTACAATGTATAAAATAAAGCAGCCAAAAGAATAACATAGAATGATATATATAATTAGTTCAATAATTCAATTTGCTAGCAACGACAAAAATACCAAGTTCAATTTCAACTTGATATTGATTGATCAGTAGTAATTACCTTGATTCTGAGTATCTTCACCCTTTTGTATTTCCCAGACGGTTAGAATGGAATCTGTTTGTCCACTTTCAATCACCCATTGATATATCATCGATGCCCATTCATCTGGTTTTCTCCACCATACTATTACACGGGTTTTGTCTTTATCTAACCATTCACCAAAACCATTATCGACAATCTCGCTGAATATAGCTACAATAGTCTCGAACGATAGCTTTCCTAAAGGTTGTTATTGTTATTGTATGATTATTGTTGTACATATATTAGTTAGCTAAATCTTTGCTGATATCAAGTGACATTTCTAATTCAGTAATTAGTCTATATCTACTTCATTAGTATCGTACTTTATCTTTTTGATTATTAAACAATTCAGATTCTTTCTTAATATATTCGTTGATGTCTAACTCGTAGATCTTATGATATCTGGTGTATGATAGTATCAACTCTTGCCACATCTGCAGTTGTTTCTTCTGTGTATTTAGAATGGTTGTAAAGTAAAGAAAGGCTCTCTGTTGTAGTAGGTAGGGAATGGAAATCCCGATGCAATGGGTGGTGTTTTTATAGTTGGGCTGTTATACTCTGACATCCTTGTATGAAATTACCAATGTCTAATTATCAATACAAACAATATTAAAAATAAAAATGAGGTAATATTAATATTATTGTCAACTAATAAAAATTAATAAAAGTCATTCATCAGCAAGTTCATTATCTTTAACACCAATTTTTTTTAAGATTTCATATCTTTTAAAGTAGTAGTTATTAAAATCAATTTAATTTAAAAATAAACACTCACATATATACAGACATACAGACATACACACGAAACACATGTAGTAATTAATTAGGGAATTAATAAATTAAAATTTATTTGGGGGTGGGGCCAATTCCTCATGAATTCATTGATGTTGTTAAATTAATAATAATAATAGGTTGTGTTTGTTGTTTTATATACAGGATTGGTCTACACTTCTATTATTAAGTTATTTAACTGAATTGATGAGCATTGGTTCCAGATCTGTTGTTGGATGACTGGTTGGAGGATGGTCTGATATTGTTGTTTTGTTGCTGTTGTTGTTGGTTGAAATCTTCTTCCTCCATGTTTCCACTGGTGTTTTTGACGTCCTTGTTGTTGGCTTCCAGTAGTGAACTTTCTGGCCATGTTGTTGGCCTGGCTCAATGGTTGGGTGTTGACACCAGCCTTGCTGGCAACTCCGAGACCAGAGTCGATTCCGTCGTGTACAGCACCAATTCCACTTGATCCAGAGGATCCGGCGTTGCTTCCGAGGTTGCTAGCAGCTCCAAAAAGATTCTTAGACATGTTTGATAAATTATTGAGATATTAATTAATTATTGTAAACGATTTGTTTGACTGTTAATTAACTGAAGTGTTTCACTGTGTAGCTTCGATGCTATTTATATTTTGTCGATTCACCATATATGGCTAATTTAATATTTCATATTGAAAAAAAACATATTTCTAAAAACACGAATTCGAAAGTCGACTTTTAAGGAACCCTGTTGTTGTTTTTTTAATTTAATATTATTAAGATTTGCTCATATATATATTTGCTCTTTAAAAGACGTCTAAATTAAATAAGAATTATAATATTAAATACTAATAATAATATTATTGGTAAACTATAAATAGAATTTTAGAATCTTAGATTAATACTAATTATTAATGATTAAGATTTAATAATATTAATAATTTATATTATATTATTAATTAAAATACATATTAATATATAATAAATTACCTTTTTTAATATTCGAAATTGATATTATTAATTATTAATAATCAAATATTTGAATAATCAGATTTAATCTTGAAGATTTTACTATAAGATGGAAATTCCATCGATATTGGGTCTAGATATTAAGGGCAATATAAAACAGTTCAAAGGACACTTCACTCTTGAACAGCCAAGAGTCATCTGTGTTGATATTTACAGATATACATAGTATTGTCAAAAATCATCGTATCTTATCTTTTCTTTACATATCTTGTAATATCTCTAATATATGCCTAAATCATGTGAGTTTAACTTGGCAAGTATCTAATCTTAAGCAGGACTAACAAATATGACACTGCTCAGCCTAGCTTGAGTTGCAGGGTTTTGACTAACCAGTCTAAACCTTCCTCTATGCCATAGCCTGTTTTCGCACTGACGGGCTGCACATACCAAGTGCAATCGGTCATGAGCGGAAGTTCGAGTTGGTCCTCTATCTCCTTGATGGTTGCTAAGTTGGCTTTGTCGCACTTCGTGGCACACACTAACAGTACTCTTCTCTGGAAAATTGAGCCTATTAAAGACCAAATATGATCTCTCGTCTCACGGAGACTGTGTAGTCTGTCCTCTGATGCGTCTACCACTATCATGCAGGCACACACTGGACGCATAGAAAATTGAAGATGATGAAGTTGAGTATCAGGCGAAGTATCCCAAATAGTGAATGTTTCCTTCTGGTGGTGAACTGTCTCGACATTGTAAAGACTTGTAGCAGTAATATTGTCGATGTATTCGCCTAGTTTCATTCGATATAGAAGTGAAGTAGAACCAGCGCCATGCAACGCTATCATCAACACTTCTTTCGAGTTGCTTTGACAACTAAAGTTGGCAGACTGAGAATATACATTGCCCATTATAATACAAAGATGATATTGAATAGAATATTAATAGTTTGTAAATTGACTAGATTCGATTTTAAAAAGATACTCAAAAATCAAATTAATTAACGGGTTGGGTCTCAAACACTCAGAAATTTTAGTTAAAAAATCCAATCAAAATGTGACCTGAAATTTCATGTCGTTGCCCTAAGTGGTGAAAATGTTACGAGCAACAAAGATAAACAACCCTTCAAAAAAAAAAAAAACTTACTACAAAGGGGGTTAAATTACAACAAAATACCAACAAACATGACAACTTCATTGGATTTAAATTTGATGATGGATATTTTTCTTTTTAAATTAAATTAAATTAAATGAATTTAAAATAAAATGAAATTTAACACATATGTGATGTGTTGTTGTTTGTTCTTATTCTATCCGTTTGTGGATTAGTTGTTGTTTTAACAAAAAAGTTGAACAGATAGATATTAGAACCATTATATATATAGTATTATAGGATAAATATTATTATAAGATAAATATTTAAATTAAAAAAAAAACAATGGACCCAACATTTAAAGAAAAGTTGAATTTACCAAATACAAAATTGTTCATCAATAATAAATGGGTTGATCCAGTCGAGCCAAAGTTGATTAAAACCTACAATCCAACCACTGAGGAGTTGATTGGTGAAATTTCCGAAGCCTCTGCCAAAGATGTTGATTTGGTAAGTACTTCTTTTTGTGTATTCTTAAGCAGTGAATGATTGCTTGATTATTGACGGAATGGTTGGCTTGTTGATACATAGGCTGTTCAAGCTGCTAGAGATGCTTTTGAAAATGGTCCATGGTCAAAGATGACTGCTACTGATAGAGCCAGTCTTATGTTCAAGTTGGCTGATCTCATTGAAAAGAACAGCAAGTGGCTTGCTACTTTGGAGTCCACTGAGATGGGTAAGCCTTATGTCGCCTCTCTCCACTATGATGTTGCCCAAGCTGCTGGTTGCATTAGATACTACGCTGGATGGGCCGATAAGATCCAAGGAAAGCTCATTCAATCCACAGCCACCAACTTGACCACATACACCAGACACGAGCCAGTTGGTGTTGTTTCATTTATCACTCCATGGAACTTCCCATTCTTAATTATGTGTTGGAAGCTTGGTCCAGCTTTGGCCGCTGGTTGCACTGTTGTTGCCAAGCCAAGTGAATTTACTTCCATTACATCGTTGGCCTTGTGTCAACTCGTTGTTGAAGCCGGTTTCCCTCCAGGTGTATTCAACCTAATCACTGGATATGGTCCAACTGTTGGAGCTGCCCTTTCCAGACACCCAGATATTGATAAGATCTCATTCACTGGATCCACCAGAGTTGGACGTTTAATTATGGAAGCATCTGGTGCAAGCAATCTCAAGAAAGTAACATTGGAACTCGGTGGAAAGTCACCAAACATCGTATTCGACGATGCCGATTTGTCAAAGGCTGTTAAGGGTGCTGTTTCTGCCATGTACTTGAACATGGGTCAATGTTGTTGTGCTGGATCACGTCTCTTTGTTCAAGAGGGTATCTATGACAAATTCATGGAGCAATTCGTTCCAACTGTCAAAGAACTCAAGGTTGGAAACCCATTCGACAACATTGACCAAGGACCAATGGCCAGCAAGGAACACTTTGACCGTGTTCTCAACTTCTTGGAAATCGGAAAGAAAGAAGGTGCTAAAGTGCTCCTTGGTGGAGAGAAGCATTCCGATCGTGGTTACTTCATTCAACCAACCATTCTTGTTTGATGTAAGAGATGACATGTGCGTTGGAAAGGAAGAAATCTTTGGACCAGTTGTATGTGTATTCAAGTTCAAGACCGTCGACGAAGTTATCAGCCGTGCCAACAACACCAACTATGGTTTGGCTGCTGGTGTCTGGACTGAGAACATCAGTACTGCACACCGTGTCGAGAAGAAACTCAAAGCTGGAACTATCTGGATCAACGACTACAATAACATCCACTATCTGATCCCATTCGGAGGATACAAGCAAAGTGGATTCGGTAAAGATCTTAGTGAATACGCCATTCAAGAGTATTGCAGCGTTAAGGCAGTAGTCCTAAATCATGGTTCACCTTTTTAAAGATGCCTTTATCCTTAATCAATCATGTTACTAAAACTAACTCTAACTAATAAATTATAATGTAAATGAATACAAATAAAGATATAAAGTCCAGTCGAGTTGTCTTACCTTTCCGCAAAAAAAATTCGTAACTCACACAACTTGAAAAGCAAATAGTTTTTTCATTATTGACACACTGAATTTGACACTGATTCGTTTATGTGCATTGCATTGCATCGATCGACCTAGATATATATAAATAGCAGGAATAGCCATAGCTATAGCTATTTGTGTAACACTACGAAATAATGAATCGGTTTCTAACCAATCTGGCTTTGGTTGGAGGTAGATCATCCATTTCTGCAACATCTAGAGCTGCAGCATTAACATCATTAGGATGTAGATATTATAACAGTAACAGCAATAGTGGAAGTAATAATACCAATAAAGTAGATGAAGTAGATCTATCAAATACAAGCCACTCAACAAAACGTGATTTCAACATCAACAGATCAACATCATCGCAATCACAGCAACAGCCACAGATTCAGCAGCAACAACAACAACAACTCCACAATCGTCAACAACAACCTAAACAATATATACCAAAAACCAAAGAGAATGAAATCATTGTAAATAAACTAAAGAACTTCATAAGAAAGAAAATGACTCTGTTAAGATCATTACTTTGTAGGTGTCTACAATCAACAAGGGAGCTATAATCATCACCATCTTTTGGTTGCGCTCTGACTGCAATTCGCTAATTACATTCTTTGTTTGATATCTAGGTTACAATCATATTTCTTTGATTCATCAATCAACTATCATAGACTATCAGAGGCAGACGAGTTGATCAACTTCATTGGATTGGAACAGCCAAACAAGCTAACCGTCGATATGTTGAATATGTTCTTGCAGTTCTATTGCACTGTATCCGACGACATGAGAGTACAAAGAACATGCTCCCTCTTTTCACACTTTAAGCTGTTCCCAAATATGTCTACACATCATCTGGCTCTTCAGTTCTTTGTCGTGAGAAACATGGCTATTTCACTGGAGCGTTTTCAACGTGTCGATATCATTCAATACATTTTGGAGTCACTTATTCGCAACACTTATCCACAGACAGCCTACGACCACAATGAGTCGCTGCAACTTCTTGCCAACTCTTTATCAACAGTGTCCTCGCGTTTAATGGCAAATCTTCTGCTACTGAATCAATGTCTCGATGACAAGCAGGATATATACAGCTTCTTGTCCCAAGTACTCGCAGCAAAGAACAGTCAGCAAGTCGAGACTACCTCGCGCTACTTGATACAACTATATCTCCACTTTGGAGCCTATCGTCCCGCTTTAATGACGCTGCTGCAACTGCGTACGACAAACAACGGCAAAACACCAAGCTTGTCGACCATCCGTTTATTCTACAGACACCATCTGACGCAGCTTGACGAAGCACTCCAACAAAAAGCCAACTCGTCCCAAGACTATTCTGAGACACCAGCTCTGCACACTCTTCTGGTTCGAATTTAGTCGATCGTTTGTGCCAGACAGAAAAATCTGAAACAATCAACGCACCAATCCCCAACAAAATTGATGAAATACTCGATCCTGTTGTCTCAGAGGTCCTCACTGGCAATATAGTCCTTGGGGAACCAACACCTGAGGATAATCAACTTCAACAACTTTATCTCGTGGTATGAAAGGAAACCAAGAAGACCCACACAGTTTAATTAAGCATCTCCAACACTTCAACTTCTCCCAAAACCTCATTCCATACGATGACCTTATTATCCAGGCTGCCCAAACTATCCAAACTGTTCTCACCACCCACCAATATTTCACTCAATTCCTCCCCATGGTCCCATCGATGTTTAGAGATCTTTTCATGCAACCACTTCAACTACAAGATAAACTAAAGAATAATATTGAATATGCAGTACAAGAATTCTTGATACCAAACGAGGATCTTGCCATCCTCAAGGAATCCGTCGTCACCTGGAATGGACTTATCATTGGACTCCTTAATGCACACGATATCCAGCTGGCATCTCGTTTAATGTTAACACTTATCACCAAAAATCCAAAGATTCTTCGATCTGAAACACTTAAACTCTACTCTGACTACGTTATCGAGAATCATCTTGACCCAAGACAGCTAGTGGACAATCTCGAATGGGAGGATCTTCGAATTGATAATTTCAAGCAAAAGCTATACAACTGTAAGATGAGCTCTTTGCTCTACAACCATGAATACGACAGCGCCATGGAACTCTTCAACAACAGCACTTTCACAAAAGATGCCAACAGCTATATAGTTGCAACTGAGATCTACCTTTCAAAGCATCAACCAAAACGTATGACTTTTGATCAGTTCAAAAAAGAATTGCTCCCAGCTCTAAATCTTTCACTATCTCACTTGAACTACCAAGATTACTATGCATCGATATTCAGTGTCTTGAAACACCGCAACCTATTCACTCCTGAGCTAGCTCGTCAATATATAGAGAGTGAAAACATTCATTTCATTGGAAATGCTATCAACCAGAAACTTCTACTCATCATCCTCCAAACACTACCAAATCCAATGGAGCGCATTGTCTTACTTTTGCGTTGCTCCTATCCCAACAACAACTTCTCAAAGGAAATACTCGATATAATTTTGGGCGATTGCCAGGTTGTCAAAGACAAGCAACTGGACGACACTATTCAGGAACTTATAAGAAAACAACGAGAAAGAGAACAACTAGAACTACTCGAACAGCAAACCACCAAAAAAGTTGGATCAAATAAGATGTCCGTCAACGATCTTGTTAAACTCCCGGACAACCTATATTACAAAGAGTTTGACGTTTACCAGACTACACCAATCAAATCACAAACATGTAAAATTCTTCTTCAACCATTTCATATATAAAGAGAAATTTCATTGATAAATAAATAACATGTGAATCGAATCAATCACCCTCGCTTGAAGCTTAACTAAACATATTTATTCGTTTTGTATTGTTTTGTTATTCTATCAACTAATGTCTATAAAATATTTAATATATATACTGTTTGGTTGGTTTATCGTTTACATGTTTATTCATCAAATACCTTAGCAAAAGCTCTTCCCTCTCTTTGATTTTGAGCCTTGGATTTTATCTTTAAATCATTAAGTGCAGCAATAATTTCTTTATCATTTGGTGTGATAGCTTTGGCTGCTTGAAGATCAGTCTCTGCAAGAGTAAAGTTTTTGAGTTCAGTGTGTGATTTACCACGTCTGAATAAGGCCTTTACATTCTTTGGATCTTCAGCCAACACTTCATCTAAAGATCTAATTGCATTATCAAATTTGTTTTGTTTCATCAAGCAAACGGCCTAAAAAATGGAAATTGAATGTTAATATTCCACTCTCCTAAATAAATATTTCTTTCGAAAACCTACAATATTATTTAATAAAATGATTCTCAAAGCCTTGATTTCTTTTTCTTTTTCCGAGTTCAAATCCATCAAACCTGTAATATAGTTTTTGGCATAATAGTAGTTTACAAGTGAATCCTTGTAGTTTCCAACTTTGAAATACTCTGTTGCCTTTTCTTTGAGATTTTTGGCTGTCTCAATCTTGGTGTAAGTAGATGGTGCCAATTTAAAGTCCTCTCCTTTCTTTGCCATCTCAACATATCTGAGAAACTCTCTGCTCTTTGTTGAATAGAACATTCTTTGATTATCACTTGTAATAGTTGACTGGAAATTAATATTAATAATTAGTTATTGGTGATCGATGACAAGAGTATTAAGGAAAACTGTATACTAAAATCATACCAATTTCGAATATGTTTCACTCAATACAATCAATGAATCCAAGTGTTGTTGATTGATTGAAGTTACTTTCTGAAGGAATTCAGAAGCATTGAGTAAAAGACTGACTTGGACACTATCAGTAAAAAGTTGAGACTAATAATTCAGATTAAAAAAGGAATTAGTATGAAGGTCAGCATCAATATTGAGATCAACCTACATATCCAAACAAAATAAGACCAATATTGTAACCGACACGAAGCTTAAGATCCTCTGGTGCTGACTTTTCTATTTCAATCAATGTTTTAATGGCTTCTTCTCTTGGAGTACTCTTGTTATTCTTACTGCAATTAAAAGAGAAGTTGATTAACAACAGATTCTAAGAATACCTAACCTATTTGAAGATCAATACATACTAAGCCTCCAACAATAAGTATGCAGCACTGGAGATAGTCTCTTGGTAGCTCTCTGGGACATCAAGCTGTTTGAGGACATCATTCAACTTTTCCTTTGACTCATCTAATGAGATTGATTCAATTGAACTAATAAATTGCTTCCAATTGTCTACTTCCATCTTAAGCTAAATAATACTAATAATAATATATGATATACACGATAGTACAAATTTCAAAGTTAATCTATATATCTCTCTCTCTCTGTAGGTTGATTATAAACTAAACAAATGATCAATGTTCACTTCACTTCAAACTAATTTAAATTTTGTAGCCTAATAAAAACAACATCAAACTAAATTGAGGGTTCAATAAAATTTCTTGAAAAACAATTTTAAAAATAAAATTAATTGAAAAGCTAGAGTTTGTCATCATCGCTTGGTGTGTGTTTACAATGCTAAGTTTGTGTGAAGATTATTATAATATTTATTTATCATTGTCACTATTTTTTTAGTTTATAATATACATTTAAACTTATAAATCCAAGTACTTTATCATTTGTTTGAGTTGTAGTTGTTTGTTATTATTTTGGTATGGGTTTTTTTTTTTAATTTTTTTTTTAAAAAGGATTTTTAATTAATGTGTTAATGAGGTACAGAGTTAAAGAAAAATTAAAGTTTTTTTTTTGATTCGAAAAATCTCCTATTGTTTACAAGATGAGACAACCAGATGAACTCTTCTTCTTCTTGTGGACTGGTGGGTTGATGACGGCTCTGATGGCTTCATCGAAAACGTTCTTGAGACCCTTTTGAGTCAAAGCAGAACATTCAAGGTATTTAACAGCGTTGATTTCCTTCATCTTGGCGAGACCTTGCTCGTAGGAAACTGGTAGAGTTTCTTCTCCTTGAGTCTGTCTTGGGTTTCCTTGTCGTCACGCATATCCAACTTGGTACCGACCAAATGATTGGTACATTTGGTGCATGGTGACCAATTTCTGGGTGCCACTTTGGCAGTGACGTTCTCGAAGGATGATGGTGAGATAATTGAGAAACAAATCAAGAAAACATCAGTTTGTGGGTATGACAATGGACGAAGACGATCGTTAATCTTCTTGACCAGCAGTATCCCAGAGACCCAAGTTAATTGTTTACCATCAACCATTACATTAGCACTGTAGTTATCGAAAACGGTCTATAAAATAATAATATTATATTAATATATATATGTTTAAAGATAATTAAACATATGTTGACTTTGACTATAGCTTTACAACAGCTTCACATTATCGCATTCTATTCATCATAAACCTAAATCATTTTCTACTTGATTTTATCTCTAGATGCTGATTTGTTGCTGCTATTCCAATACTATCTACCTTGAAGTTGTTGTGCTATAGTCAAATGTACATTATATTATTTTTTAAATAACCTACTGGAATGTATTCACCTGGGAAGGCGTTGGTTGTGTAAGAAATGAGTAAACAAGTCTTACCGACAGCACCATCACCAACTACTACACATTTGATTGCTTGCATTCTATTATAAAATTATTATTAATATAAAAGTAAATTGAGATTTTTATATATTGAGGTGAATTTAATATTGGTTTGGTTTGGTTTCTACTGTAAGATCGAAATTAATATGATTGCCAAAATAAAAAAAATAAAAAATATTGTCAAAAAAAATTTTGGGATGAAGAGTCAAAAATAAAAATAAAATAAAAATTAAATATTAATAAAAAAAAAAGATAGGTTGGAGTGTGAGATGAGATTGTGATTGATTTGGATGAGATGGTGAATAAAATAAAAAAGGAAGATTTATGTTAGTTATTGATAAACTTTAATTTCTTATATTATTAAAATATTTGATTACTTACTGCTACAAGGTTGTTTACTATATTATATTTATAAATTAATTTAATATACACAAATTGTATTGATTTAATAAAAGGGAATAATTGTATTAGTAACTTTGTTAATTGTTAAAAGATTATTTGCTATAAAAGATAAATGTTGCGAATATGATGATGATGGTGTGATCTTATAAATTATTACAATATTAATAAATTAATAGGAAATTACTTAAAAACTATTATTTATATATTTGATATTTATAATTTCAATAGGAATCAAATAAAACAATTAATGAAGAATGAATTGTTTGCTGTCAAACTATTTGTTGATGTTTGACTAAACCAAGTGGGTAAATGGTGGTTTGCGCAAAAAGTAGTAGATTTGTTGTGTTGTTGTTCCGTTATCACAATAGGTATGATATGCAGAATATGTATTATGGTTATTTACTTGAACTATTTTTATGATGATTTTTATAGACAAAGTGATGGTTTAATTATTCGATTGTATTATTATTATTATTATATTAATATCTTTTGATTTTATTTTGACAATATTTTATTAAATATTTGTAAAGTATTATTGAACACAATTGTATTGTTGTTGTATATCATGTGTTTTTGTGTGGTTGAGTTTTCGAGAATATAATATTAGTTATGTAAAAGAATATTTATATTATTTCTACTGCTTATAATATAATATCTAAATATTAAAACACTACTACTATTATTATTGCCCTACTAAACTACATTACACTACACTTCACTTTATTTAAAAATAGATAATAAAAACAATATACTGAGTTCTATTAATTATTATTACTAAACAATATATATTTACAATATACAACAAAACAATAAAATTCTATATAATACTTTTATTGTTTATTATTTATGATTTGTTATTTAAAAGTATATAATATATATATATCTATAAATATTTATTATTATCTTATCACTTACAATACAGTATTGTTTTATATTATTATATCAATAAAAAATTGGTGTTTTTTGTTTCAACTTTGGTTAATTGGTAGAGAGTGGATGGTGTATTGTGACAGCAAAACAAACCAAAAAAAAAAATATTATAAATTTATAAAAAAATAAAAAATAAAAAATAACCCTTGTGATGCTCAAATCAAAACCAAACGAAATTTTTCTTTCAAATTTTAGTTATATGAAAAGGACAGCCATTCCAACTAATATTATTGATATTGTGATTTTGTATATTTTGTTTTTTTTTTTTATGTTTTTTTTGTGAAAATGCTTTTGATGTGATGGTGTTCAATTCGGTGTTGTTTTTAGGGTTCGTTCACGTTAATCTCAGTACCGTTTGTGGTGTGATTGCTGATTCTTTTTAGATGTTGTGTTGTTTTTTGGCAGAGAGCACAGCATGCAAACAGTAGCAGTATGGAGTGCTCATCCAAAAAAAAAACAATAATAATAATAGAGATATGTTTTAATTATTATTAAAAATGGCTTTTTCAAAAATTTTAATTGAAAATTTAAAAATAAATGATTACAGTATTTGCTTTTCTTATTATTATAATAACTTAATTTACATGCACTGTTATTACTAATATTGCAATTACTTTACTTATATTAAAATGAAAATGATTGAATTCAATTTAAAGATTGATTGTTGTTTGTTTGATTATTATAGATTGATTGATTGGTTGTGAATGATGGTGGCTGATGAACTGAAAAGATTTACAACACTCTATTAAAAGATATGTAAATGAACTGGTAAATGAAAGATATAAAGAGATAATATAGTATATAAGAATGGTTTGTCAGTGTTGTAAAGTGGCAACATATGTCGTTCTATGTCTATACTATAAACTCTATGTTTGACTTAATTTCAATTATCAGAACTTCAATGACTTTGAGATACCAATCATAATTATGAATTCAAAATAATGTATATATGATTGAATGTTTGAGGAGTAGAGGTATGACTATTTCATCATCTATATCTGTTTGTTTGTGTGTATCTTTATCACTTTACTTACAATTAGTTATTTGTTGTTTGACTGAATGTGGATTGCAAGTTGATTGATAAACTGAACAATACACTACTTCTTCTTAACTAAACTTGAACTTCTTAACTTCTAACTTCTTAACAATTAAAATGAAATTAATATTTAATTTATTAAGTTTTTTAAAAGATAAAATATGATAATAATAATAATAATAATAATAATAATAATAATAATAATAATAATAATAATAATATTTACTTTTGATTATTTGTTTGATTTGTATTTTGGTTGTGGTTTGGATATGGATAATTTAGGTTGTTTTATATTCATTTACAATTCTAAATTAAGATGCAAAAAATTCATCAAAAACGATTCAAAAAAAATATTTTGCAAAAATCAAAAACTCATTCCATCTATGATCTACCCCAACAGAAATTGGAAAGAAAACAAAAATTGTAAAAAAGTTTTCACTTTTTTTTATTCAACGATTTATTTATAATTTATAATTAGATTTGAGATATTGTCCTTTTCACTCTAAAAATACTATGGCCCATTGCTTTAAACTAAAGTAAATCTATGAACATTTATCTTTTAATTAATAATGAAAGATAATAAGTAAAGAAATAGTAATATTTAGATCTCTATTTCTTAGTTATCATAATATAATGTTTATTATTATTGTTATTTAATTAGTTTTGTATCTATCTCTAATAATAATTGTTATCTTGAGTGAGATAATAATAATATTATTATTATTTTGTTTTAATAGCTATGTATATAGGTTGAGTTGATAGAGATATATAAGATTTATATCTCATTCTTAGTTATTTACTAAGATTTATATATTTTTAGTTTTTTCGATTCGAATTTCCTAAATTTGATTTGTTTGATTTTTGCAGTGGATTAGAAAGTGAAAGACAAAGACGAACCTGAGAGAAGGTAGAGACCCAGCGACTTTGAAATCCTTTCGTTTATTACAATTATGTGCGGTATATCTTTTGTAATCTCAGGGGTTACTGTATTGGATCCTATAGGCTGCTCAAATGATGTCGGATCTGCGCAGACCACCGATTCAACTACGGGATCAACCGAGGAGGTATTGGCTGACTTGGTCAGCCGTTTGGTGAATCGTGGCCCAGACTCGCAGGTCGTCGAGAATATGACGCTGGAGTGTGGTTCTTTCACTATCAATATCACTATGATGGCATCGGTCCTCGGTATGAGAGGCGAGTTGACCCAACAACCACAACACGACAGCAACGGAAATATATTAATGTGGAACGGTGAGCTGTTCGATGGTTACGACATTGGCACACATCAAAATGATACACAACTGTTGCTGCACTTGCTCAACCAGGCCGATTTAAACTCACTCGACAACAGTGGTATCGCCAACGATGCTTTCGTGCAATTGATCTTAAAAATCAAAGGACCATTTGCATTTGTCTATTGGAATGTATGTTAAGTTGATCTATTGTGACTTGCTTGGCTTTTAACCAGGAACTTGATTACTTACAGAAGTTTGTTACTACTCTTAGAGAGCAGCTAGAAAGTTATGGTTTGGAAGAGATGTCTTGGGTAGACGTTCATTGTTGGTCAATAAGAGTAATGAAAGATTTATATTGTCCTCCATTGGTTCATTCCCAATGGAATAGACGATACAAAACCATTACCACAATGGAATGAGGTGAACACCTTTGGTTTATATTCTATTCATTTTCCTCAGAATCTTAATGAGCCATTCGTTAGACTTGAAAGCCACCCATGGGATAACAATTCACTCGTCAACAATATTGGTATTACAACATTAGACTACGATAATGACAATGATGATGAGAGTGATCAGCCTACTCCAGCAACTACAACTACAGCAACATCATCAACAGTAACAACAGATACTCATTCAAATGCTACAAATAGCAACAATATTAATCAAAAGAATGAGATTGATCAATTGCATTTCTATCCATTTGGTAGAAGAACTATTATGACACCTTTAGACGGTAGCGAGTGGAATCAATCAGTTTTGAGGGATATAGAGATGGTTTGTTTGAAAAGTTGAGTCGTTCGGTTTCAACTAGAGTAACAGGATTGCCAGATCTAACTCTTGAATGCCAGATTTAGTTCGTCCTGATTTTTGTTTGGAAAGACCTGTTGCACTTCCTGGTCGTGTTGGTGTTTTGTTTAGTGGAGGTTTGGATTCGATGGTGCTCGCTGCAGTTTCACATAGACATATACCAGCAGGTGAGCCGATCCACCTAATTAATGTAGCGTTTGGTAGTGACAATGCATCGAGCGAGGAGTTTGACAAAGTCCCAGATAGAAAGACGGCGATCTCTGGACTATATGAGTTGCGTGAAATGGCACCGGACCGTGAGTGGATACTTATCAAAGTAAATGTAACAGACCAGTGGATGGATTGGCAAAGCCAATTGTGTATCAACTTTCTTTCCCTGCAATTACGATCATGGATATGACAATATCACTTGCACTCTGGTTCGCAGGTCGTGGCGAGGGCATTGTTCATGGAAGTAACGACCAACAGCGTGTAATGACAACATGCAAAGTATTGCTCATGGGATCAGGCGCAGATGAACAGCTTGCAGGTTATGGAAGACATCGTAGTGCTTTTGCTCGAGGATCATGGGAAGTGCTGCAATCAGAGTTGAACAAGGATTTCAATCGTATTTGGAAGAGAAATCTGGGGAGAGATGACAGAGTTATTAGCAGTAATCGCAGAGAGCCAAGATTCCCCTATTTAGATGAGAACGTCATCGAGTATCTCAATAGTGTCCCACTTTCCTATGTTTGTGATCTAAGTTTGCCACAGGGCACCGGAGACAAAAAGATACTTAGAGAATTGGCCAAGACTCTTAGCCTGACAGAGTCCACCAAGCTTATCAAGAAAGCCATACAATTTGGATCTCGATCTAGCAAGCAACTAAACAGAAACGTACCAGCAAGGGTCACTCAAAAGTGTGGAGTACAGATTTTTTCATTTAGCAAGCCACTCTACGATCCAGAACAGGACGAAAACTTTGAAAAGAACAAACAAAACAAGCAAAAAATGGAAAAAGCAATATCCAGAAAGAAAGAAAAGCAATCAAGACAACAAAGACAACCAACTCAGCAACAACAGCAGGAAAGAAATGATGATTGATTGAATAATGTATAAATTAAATTAATTTACTAATGTTGGAGTTTAACCAAATTAGTTCTATTAGTTTTGCTGTTCAATTTTGTAGGGTTTCATTGATCCCCATGATTTTCCGGTTGATGTTGTAACTGCTAGTTGAACAGTGAGGTCATCTTGGTACACATTCTCCATGATTGATTTAATTTTTTCAACAACTTCCGGTGAGAGCATTGAATCTGGAACTTCATATATCAGTTCGTCGTGGATTTGTAAAAGGAGTCTTGGATCGTTGTGAGGTTCGTCAAATGTTTTCGAAATCTCCATGAGGTATTGGTCGATTTTCAACATCGCTTCTTTAATAATATCAGATGCACTACCTTGGATAATACTGTTAACGGTTTGCCTGAAAGCTCTGCTCGACTTTCGCGATTCATTTGAGCTTGCGTCGGGTAGCAACCTTCTTCTTCCACCTATTGTTTTGATAAATTCTTTACTTTTGATATTTCGCTTCTCAGTTTCAATATAGTTTCTTATTGCCTGGAACTTTGTTCAGAAAATCTTGAATGTATTGACCAGCTCTCTCATTTGAAACATTGAGAATTTGACTTAATGAGAAAGGCCCAATACCATACATAATACCATACACAATTCTTTTGGTTCGTTCTCTTTCGCCTGAGGTGATTTGGTCCACTGGTTTTCCAAGATAATGATGTGCCATATGCTTGAATACATCGACACCTTTCTCAAAGTATTCCTCTAATTTCTGATCCTTTGAGAAATGAGTCATAATCCTCAATTCAATCTGACTATAGTCGAGACCAATGAGTGTATATCCTTCTCTTGCCACAAATCCATCTCGAATATTTATAGATATATTTTGATTTTCATCTTCATCCACATCTTCAAAATCGTCATCATCTATTCTAAATTCGGACAGCTCTGAATCTTCATCATTATAGTTTACATTCAAAGCATTTCTTGGAAGATTTTGCAAGTTCTATAGTTGTATTTGTTAGTAATGGATTCCAGAGTGATAACATTATTTGAGACCTACAGGAAGTTTGGATGAAAGTCTACCAGTGGCTGTTCCAGTATGAACCCAATGACAATGAATCGAAGGTACTTTGTCGTTTCCAACTATGCCTAGGTAAGGTTGCACATATGTGGTGAGAATCTTATTACAGTGTCTATAGTTGAGGATATCTTTGACATAATCGAAATCTCTATTCTTATTAAGCAGCTCAACAAGAGTTTGCTTGGATGTTTGCTCAACTGTGATCTTGAACTCTGTAAGAAGGAACTCTTTGATCTGGACTGGACTGGATAATGACTTGGCTGACTCTTTTTTTAAATTTCGTATTCCACTTACTTTGAAGACTCTGCACATATGAAAGTAAACGAGTTGAACATTTCTTAAAAGTGGTAGGACTGAAAGTAATTCCATGTAACTCCATTCCTAAAGGCAAACGAAAAGATTAGTAGCTAGTGCGAAGATGGACTGATTGAATCCTTATAAGGGATTATACCCACTGGAAAGAATTGGCGCAATCTTCATCTCTTGGTAGAAAGGCATCTGCAGATTATACAAAGTTAATAGGTTTTCAAGAGCTATCATTAGAAGTGACGAGTTTTTAAGGTCATTTGTGAACATGGAAAAGTGATTGTTGTTGGATACGAGTAGGGGTGAGAGGTTGTCAACAGTTTTGATTGCTTTGACCAGCGGCATAAAGTGTTCTTTTTCATATTTATCATTCTCGACAAACTGGTGATACAGATAGGTCAACTCGTATCCCTTCATTATCTCAGACTCTGGATCGTATACCCACGCGCCAATTCGAGGATCAAGCAAGTTATTTGGTCGCATCCACTGATTATGCCAGAGCATGGGCTTGAGAGAGTCCTGTGCATTAAAAGATATTTTCTTAATTGTTTCATCTTCAAGAAGCCGAACCATAAAAGCCAGCTTTTCGCGGGG
Organism: Heterostelium multicystogenum; assembly: GCA_003667245.1. NCBI lineage: Eukaryota > Evosea > Eumycetozoa > Acytosteliales > Acytosteliaceae > Heterostelium > Heterostelium multicystogenum. Next base: position 15,412 of record RCNN01000113.1, on the reverse strand, counting down.
TGAACCACCACTGTTAGAGACTAAAGATAGATGGTACTTGGCTATGAACATTGAGCCATCTTGATTAGAGACGTCCTTATTGGTGACAATCGGAATATACAATGATATTCCAATTGGTTCATTTTGTGAAGTTGCTGACGACGAATCGCTTTCTCCGTCGTTTGATTCACTTTTCTTAGAGGTAGGGGAGCGTCCCCTTGTGTTTTTGTTCGGCGATTGGTCGTCTTCAGTGGATTGTTTCTTTGACTTTTTCTTGTCATGAGACCTAAAGTTTGTATTGTCGTTATCAAAGAGCATACCAAATGAGACAAACAAAATATGGTCAGCTTTGTCATTAATGAAAGTCTGGAGCTGCTCGACATTGAATGAGTCTGAAACTTCGGTGTAGCCATGAGGAGTTACAATTTTTGTTGTTTGGATTCTCTTGTACTGATTGAACAGTCCAAAAGCAGGTGGGAGAGGTTTCTCTTCTTCGAAGTCCTTTGGTATTACCACATTGTCAGTGGTAAGAGTTACACTTTCGTAGGTGAATCTTTGTTTTGGTGTTGCAGATTTCGGTGTAAACTTCTTGTTGTTTACTGGTGTTTTTGGAGTTAAACTGTTGGCTGATGTTGTAGTAGTAGTTGTTGTTGTGGTGGTTGTCACTGGTATTGGAGTGATGATTGGTAATGGTACAGTTGGTTTTGATATGAATGGATCTTCAGTAGCATCGCTGTCAATATCGATACAGTGAGAAGGGTCAAAGATATCATCATTAGACCCAGTATAGTATGCATTCAATTTCTTTTCTGTTTTGTTGGTTGCTGGCGAAGCTTTTGTTGTTGAGGTGATAATTATACCAGAGTCTGGTGCATCGAAATCGATTGATTCGTCGATTGATCTTTGTTTCTTCGAGGGATATTGATCGTTGTTGGTCGGATCATTTGACAAAGAGTGTACTTTATTCGATTTCCATGTATCACTGTTGTTGCTGCCATGATTGTTGAGATTGTTGACCATCTGACTGAATTGATGATTCTTGTAGGCTTGTCTCATTTGATTTTGCTGTTCAACAGGTGAGAGGTTTCTCATGTTGATGATGGGCAAAGGCTTGAGTTTTGGAGCAAATTTAGATGGTGAGGAAGGAATAGTCATGTTACCGGTGGTGCTTGCCATGTTTGTATTGATTGATTTAATAGGCGATGTGCTCGAGTTAGCTGACGGTGTAGCTGACCGATTGATATTGATAGATACATTGAAACCAGGATTGGGATTGGTCACTGTTTTCAAATTAAGAGGTAAGAGTTTGAGAGGTGACATCGCTGGCTTTACAACATTGTTTTTTGCTTGAACAGGTGACGTATTTCCATTACCTCCATTACTGTTGCTTCTAACAAGCTGATTTGGTGACTTTGTAGTCGTATTGCTGCTAGAATCAGATATGCTTTCACCAAGCTGACTTTCATTATTTGAATTTGATCTTGATAGTGAAGATGCCAATGTCTGAGACTGAGATTGAGATTGTGATAATGAAGTCAACTGTGACTCTGTATTACAATCAAAACTAGTACTCCTGGAAGGAGAAGAAGCAAAGCCACTGCTTCCATTGCTATTGCTCCTATTCAAGGATGGTGTGCTGGAGTTGTTACTTAGCTTCAGAATCGAGGTATTCTGTTTAATTAGAATTGGCTTGATGGGTACTACCACACCAGAAGCAGGCTTGACCAACGATGGTGCAGCTCCATTTGCGATATTGTTGGTAGCGGTGGTAGTGTTGCTTACACTAGATTTACTTTGAGAAGTTGTAGACGTCAATGATACAGCTGCTGGAGTAGGTGGTGTATTGAGTAGCTTCGCAGATACATCAATAGCAACCGCATTTGAAGCAGTCGATGTCGTTGTCGATGTCTGTTGCAATAAGCTTAAAAAATCGGAATCGACAGGCAAATCAAACTCATCGTCATCCATCATTGCATATACCAAATATACTTTGAAACATTACATCTATCTTGTGTGATGTCACATCACACCTTCACCAAACATAGGTTCAACAAAAATAATGAAACTTTTCATTTTCTTAGAAATATGTCTAAGAAACATATTACTACGATTGAACTCACTCTAATATAATATATTAATTAATCACACCAATTACTTTCAATAAACACCTCAAGTATCACTTCAAGGAAGATAAAGATAAAGATAAAGATAAATAGATTGATAGGTAACAGTTATGTACTGCATCTTACTTATTACATTTTCTTAAACATTATTTAAATGTTTAGCATTATTATCATTATAAAATACTTATCACATGATAAGTGTTTATGTCGTGTAGTAGGATCTCAAATCTTATCGGACAAAACACAACTTAAGAATTCATTGTTCTAACAATAGTTTGAATGTTCGATTCGATTCACAACCTTCTAAAATATGAATAGGAATAAAAGTGGACTGACTTTTCTGAAATTAAAAACAACTCTTTAAATTTTGAGAAATTAAATACACCAGTTTTGGTACTGAACTAAAATAAAGTAGGGCTATCACTCATTTATTGTTACATTTGAGTAAACATTGAATCAAACAACATCAACCACCATACATATAATTTAAACCAAGAAACAACACAAGCTTGACCAAAAATCATCAGAATTTTATTTTGTCTTTGTACTCACAAATAAAACCAACACACATTAAGAGGTATTGTGGAAGCTGTGAATAGAATTGTAGTGAAGTGAATAGACCGAGAAATCAAACAAACAAATAAACTAACAAACAATCGAAGATTTAGTTTTAAAACTAATTGCAACAACAACAATAACATTCTTTCACAACCACTTATGAAAATCAAAAATAATCACAGAATATCTCTGATAACTTCAACCCTTCCTCCATATGAAATTTTGAAAATAAAATATATATTTACGTCGCTCCACTCTCACACCCCACTTTAGCCAATATAATACTACACATAAATATATATATCTCAATTTTTGATTCATACTATTTTTACTTGCACTTACTTGTTTATTACATTTTTTCAACCAGTTCAATCAATCACACAAAATCAACCATCAATCATCCATTCCAAATTGTAAACGAAACAAACCTAAATATTTAATTTATTAATGATAAACTCAATCCCTTCTCCCTTCCTCACATATAACACCAAACAATAATAGCATCAATAAGAGTAATAATAACTGTACTTATATATATGAAAATAACAATAAACCTATAACTATTTACTTATATTACTTGTTTCAAATAATAATGGAAAACTCAGAATCAAAGATTTTCATCAAAGCAAATCCAAAAAAAATCCAAAATGCCAGAAGTTTCAATCAAAATTCAACCAACCATAGCCAAACTAATAATTTGAAAGATGTACATAATAATAATAATAATAATAGTAATAGTAATGAGATATGGATAAATTTAATAAATACAATTCAAGATAATTCATATACTTTGAAAGAATTTAAAGTGAATGGTTTGATATTTCTCAAAGATAAAAAGAGAAAGATGCTTTCAGAGGTCGAGATGATTGTTAATGACATCAAGGAACTGGAGGTCCAGGATAGCAAACTAGGCTCACCCAACTCCTCACGAGCTACCACTAAAATTCCTACCCACAATATGTCTCCGACCGTGGTATCACTGGATATGTTTGAAATGCCACCTTGTGTCAAGGTACTTCACTCGCTCAGAATGTATCCTGAGATCCTTACCGACTGCTTGGAGCGCAACTCTAAACTTGGTCGTGGACAAACTGTGGAGCACACCCAGCTGGCTGATTTTATAACTCGTGCCATCTTCAATGGCTGCCTAACGGAGCTCGAGGAGAGACTGCACTTGGAACTTGTGGAATCTGTACTGTTGCGTGAATTCAACGAGGATCCTAACAGTTTTGACCTAGTCAATGAGTACTTCTCTGTGAACTTGCTTTCCTCCTATATTTCCAACGCCTTCGGCAAGCTCTTTATCAACTCTGTCAAGGATCCAATCATCTCAATCTCGCAATCTCCACAGTTCAATCTCGAAACCGACCCGGAAACCAACAATATTCTTAACCTACACCAAGGTGATGAAATCAACTCTGACATCAACCAGCAACGCGACCATATCATTGTAGAAGAAACTACCAACTTTCTCCTGGAAATCTTTAAGAAATCCTATCTCATTCCATTTGCATTGAAATGGTTCACCAAGAAATGTCTGGAACTGATCAACACTGTCAATCCATGCACCTCACCAGAGATGGCGCAATCACGTCTGCGATCGATGGTTGTACATATTATTTTCTCGTCCTACATCATTCCTGAACTGGTCAAGCCCAACAACGTCTATATGATAACCGGTCAAATGGTGACCCAAAATATCAAACACAATCTACGATTACTCTCGGCACGAATGAGAGAATATGTGGAGACACCTGATTCCATTCCCAATGCTCTTAACCAAAAGTATAATCTAAAAGAAAAGCTAGACACATTCTGCAATGGAATCATTTCCGTTAACGACTTTAGATCTTATTTTAAAGGTAACAATCACTGGATAGACTGCTAGACAAGATTGTTCAACTACTAACTGCTTAAAAACTACTCTTAGAAACCTATGATTTGAAGAATAATATAAGTGATATCAAGCTGATGTTGTCTAACTATGATCTGAGGAGAATCATTGAGATTGTAAACTGGGACGACTCGCTCGACTTCAAGAGACTGTCGCTTAGAACGAGTGCCAAACTGATGAATGAGATACCTGCTTTGAAAGAAAGCGGTATTGTTCTATTTTGGATCAACTCAACTCCGAATGCCAAAGCCAGACCAACAATAGCTATTCACAGGGTGCGCTCTATCCAGGCACCCGAAAACTGCTTTAAGAAACAGCTTTCTGGCTCTGGAGGCACATTGAGACAACCTCGCCTGAGCTCTTCGCTTTCAGATGAGGAGAATGATAAAAGAAAACATTTCAACAGTCATCAAAGGTTTGAAAACACTGTTTGTTAACTTTGATAGGGCACAGTGCGGATTCTCATCCGATAACCTGAGAGACCTGATTCTGTCGCGTCAATCAAGGCTGGCACCAACTGACAACTCTACCTACAACCAATTTGAAGAAATACTCAAGTGTTTACCTCTGCTGCCACAAGACATCAGGGAAAACAACTTTGAGAAGCTGGCTCACATGATCATGGAAGAAGAAGAGCGGTCGAGTCAAAGCGACAAGGAGGATTGCATGAAACAGATTAGATCAATCGATCAGCTGGTGCAATACAAGAAAAGACTCCAGGCTAAGAAGCACAACATGTTGTGCAACCTATTTTTCTTTAACACAACGATTACCAATGAAATAGACGAATACATTCAGTTTATCAACACTGTAACCGAGGGACTGAGATTCTGCCAATGCAAACAGAGATACCTAGAATCTCATTGCGATGAGGAGGACCGATGCGACTATTGCATATCATTGCAAGCTACTGTTCAGTAAGTAATACTTAATAGGCCAACTAGTTATAGGATGTTCTAATCTATGATGTGATTCTCTTAGGAAACTATTTGATAAGATATCCAAGTCAATGTCGGAACTTAAAGACCAACTGAGAAATTCGCCAAATGAGGATGTTGAACTAACTGGAATGTTTATATACTCGACCTATAAGAGAAAACTAATGATATCTCTTCATTCATCGTATGTATCATATGATATTATTGAATGTAACTAAATAATGTAGCTATTGTTTATCTAACGAAATCATCAACTATCATGGCAACTGAAGGCTATTCCACTTCTCAGAGCTAAACATTACCTTCCAGATGTCATTGAACAGTAAGATTAATATTCCGAACTTCCTTGAGGACATTTCAGAAGATATCCCTGAGAAGTTTACTGATCCAAGCGGGTGGATACTATCCATCAACGAACTGAAGAAGATCAACCATTTCAAATCACCGGAGGACATGCTTAACTGTATCAAAGAGACCTTTGACACACTGAGCAAGGTCTATTCGCCACACGGTGGGTACGAACCAGATCAACTAATTCCAATCTTGGTATGTTTCAAACAATGACCCATTGACTTATTCATCTAAAAATACATACATACGATATTAACATTCAAACCTTTATTCTAGGCCTATATTATATTGGCATCGAGAGTTGAGAATATTGTTTCGCATGTGCAGTATATTAAGCTGTATGCAGAGATGGGCGAAGATGATGAGAGAGTGTTTTTGCGTTTCATTGATGCTATAGTTTATCTAATGGGCAAGCTTTGTATAAAATCGATCAAGTCGTCCTCGAATGTGCGAAGGCAATTCCTGTCCACCAGTCAGCATCGTACAAGCTTGTCGGACAAGAGCATTTCCCTAAGCGAGTAGGCTAACCGACCAATCATTGCTAGAAATGCCATTTTTATTGTCTATTTAATAAACCGATAATATCAGCATTGCAAGATCCAATACATGATTGATAATCGATAACTTTGATTGATAACCTTCAAACACCTTTAACTCGTACAAATTTGAGATGCATCCACGGTCAACATCGATTCCCAATCGATGGTCGTGATCTGATGCAATCAACTCACTTAGTAGCTGTGAACCATTGAGTCCACTGTTTCTGGCGAGCAAAAACAACTAACCAATGAAGACTCTCCACAAGATTGTCCACCACAAGCAAGTCTTTTGGTGAAAGGTTTCCAAGCTCACCATTCTTAGCGGCACTGGCCAAGTGCGAGGCAATTGACATCTCCCAAGCACCTCCACCAATGACCACTCTTCCATTACTGTTAGCAATATTGCCAACAGCCTTTATGGCGTCTTGCAATCCAATCTCGGCCTCCTCCAAAAATATACTTGTATTTCCACTCAGAACGATCGTTCCAAACTTAGATTTAGAATCTCCTTGTCTACTTTGCTCTTCTTGGTCGGTCCGGTTTGAGAACAACTGATATCTCTCGTTATTAATTATAATCTGTTTGAAAGAAGCACATTTGGCATAATATGTCTCGTCGTCCGCCAAATCTAACAAAGTCGACTGAATATCGCCACCAAATGCAACTCTAATCATGTTCATTAAACCTCTATCCAATCGTCCACTGCATTGGACTCCATGTTTGGCAAACTCCTGTGTAGCCAAGTCACCAATGCTCTGAGTTGATAAGACAACATTGACTTTTTGTTTATAAATATTCTCCAGTCCATCCAAAAAGATCTTTTTCTCCATCTCTATAAATTGGTGATACTCCTCAACTGAATTTATTTCGATGGTTGCGTACTCCTTCTGGTGCTTCAACTCAACGTCGATGTCCAACAAGAGAATCTTTGGATTTACTATAGACTTTGGCAACGCATTTGATCCAGCGTATGAAAATGTTTGTTTATACAAAACACCTTCAATTACCTTGTAAGTGAAAGAAGTTCCACCACTACTATGATTTCTAGCTCTCCCACTACCATGTACACCAACAATTGATTGAATACAATAGCAATTGGATTGTAAATTCTTGACTCCAACTATTTTAATTAAACTTGAAGGTCCCACCAGTTAGTTTTATCATTTTAAAGTGATCAATATTGTGAAAGGGATGGAATATGATTGGATGGATACAAACTCTTTAATTAAACGAAATGGCAGATCTTGGTGATCAAATAATACATTTCCAGACAAACTTGCTTTGATGATAGACCTCAGAATGTCATCACTATTTATATCAATTTCCAGGTTATTTTTCATCATAAATTGGTGGATGTATTTTTTACATTTCTAAGTTTGTTTCATGATGGAATTATTAATGAGTGCTCCAAATTAGAACAGTTTATAAACCACTCACACTTAGTACATCGGCAATAAGCTGTGCATCAAGATTCAATGTTGTCAGCATCGATGAACAACCCTTCAGTACCTGATTTAATAATAATACAATTTGGCCAACACCATTGCCATACTTTTGTTTGTGTTTCAATAGAGGCTCAAGCAGAATATGATAAATTGGTGAATCAATATTCAATGATCGAATGATTGTCATTGAATCTGGATAGGATAGATCGATAAGATAATGGCATACCAATACAAATAGATAAGACATGTCAATAAGCCCATCTTCAATAATGAAAGTACTACATTTTCAAATACCTTTTGTAACAACATTATTTAATGTAGAAATCAGTGATGGATTGTCATAATTCGTCGAACCATCTTCCTGTGTATCATCAGTGATCTTAGTGATCACTTTTACACCTGCATGTGGTCCAAAGCTATCAACAATATAGTCAGCAATTCTTTGTAGCACCTTGCAATTCTCAACTATACTTTCATTTAAAAAACTATAATTACTACTATTACTACCACTACTAATACTACTGTTGCTTATACTATTATACATCCTATTATCTCAATCCAATCAAATCAATCAGATTGAACGATCCCTCTATTCCTATTGCAGAATTAGAGTGGACATTTCTCATACTTTGGCAAAGCAGTGTTTGTGAAATTGAAAATTTTCGTAGTTCAGTTGAATTTCAAAATAAATATTTTTCGAAATTAATATTTTGATTTTTGAAAATTACTGCGCTGTGTGGTGCGAGTCTGACTATGGTGTCAGTCAGGCTCTGTGCCCACGCACCACTCTCACACAATAGTAGGTATATCCACGTTCTCAGTTTTCTTCTCTCAATCAACAGATCATTAAGGGGATTCAATAAAAAATGAAGTATGTAGAGATACACTAGTAGGATATAGAAGAGGATGGATTATAGCCGCTATCATCTATTCATCACATCTATAGCTATGCAGTGAAAACAAAGAGAGATCGAACGAACAGTCATTAACAGATCTATCCACTACTACCTACTATCACAGGACTGGAATTTGCAATTTCTCAGAGTTTAAGATCTACCCAGCTAAGGGAATCAAGTTTGTTCGTGGTGACTCAAAGACTTTCCACTTTATCAACGGTAAGGTCGAATCTCTCTTCTTCAGAAAGATCAACCCAAGAGACATCCCATGGACCTCAGTCTACCGTAGAATCAACAAGAACGTCAGCGTCGAGACTGGTGCCAAGAAGAGAACCAAGAAGACCCAAAAGTTCGAGAGATCTATCGTTGGTGCTTCATTGGAAGTCATCAAGCAAAAGAGAGAGCAAAAGCCAGAATTCCGTGCTGCTCAACGTGAGGCTGCCTTGAGAGACATCAAGGAAAAGAAGAAGGCTGCCGCCACCACCAAGGCTGCTGCTCCAAAGACCACCGCCAAGGCTGCTCCAAAGGCCACCACCAAAGCTGCTGCCAAGAAGTAAATTAGGTGTTTTTTAGTGTTTCCCCTTAAAAATAAAGTATTATAAAAAAAACATAACAAGTGTTGAAATATTATATTACGCTGAAAACATACAATAGAGAATCAACAAGAATACCCCTATTATACCATGTTGGTTATCAATGGACAGACTGTTGTTTCTTTAAAATAGAAATTCAATCATTGTGTCCAACTGGGAGAGGGTTAAACAATGGCAGATTGATAGAAGATAAATTGGAGAGTATGACCAAATATACATTGTTTTTATTGGATGGAGTTTGGCAGGGATCGACTCCCATTGAGAATGCTGATTACTGTGTTAACTGGCTTTACTGAATGTGATCAACACAAATATTTGATATGTTGATATTCCTAATAAAATGGATGTCCATCTCTATATTATACTCTAATTTTCTTTGGAAATTATCCAGTTGCAACGAAAAAAACAAATAATACCAATGGAACTATGTATTTGGTAAACCTCAATCCAACTGAAGAAATAGTGGTTGTCCATTGATCAATAACAACAGCTTGATATGAGTTACCATTTTCCAAATGAATCTCCTTACATCAATACGCAACAGATCTGAGATTTCTAATACATAAAATTAATTAGTATTAATTTTTATAAATTATTTGGAATTTGATTATTATTTATTCATACTAATTTTCCATGTTTGGGTGGTGTGATATGATTATAATTAATAAAAATTAATCATCAAGTTTGCAGTAATAAATAATAATCATTCTGTTTTTGAATCATCATTTTATTGTATTATCTTAAACAAATTAGATTTATTCGAATTGAAAATCATACGAACTAATTACTATATATCTAAATTGAAGACTAATTTCTACATACATATTATTGTATTGAATTGTATTGTATTAAATTTAAGTTAATGATAATAGTATCATAGTATTATCATCCTGATTGTATACTTTAGCCATACCAAAGATATATTTAAAATAGTGATTGGCTTAGAGATTAAGGTGATAGTAATTAATAGTATTTCTTTTGAATCATGGAAATATACATGACGAAACATCTAATCATAATGTTGGCTTTCTACCTTTTTAATGGTCAGGGGAAATAGTATTTAAACAAGTTGATCCAGAGTTTCAAATCATTCAATTCAATAAATATCAAATACTAACTACATCAACCAATTCAAGTCTAATAATAAATTATTATTTATACTATCTAACTAAAAATGAAGTTTGCTGCTTTTGCCTTTTTGTTAGTTGCTTTGACCTGTGTGTCAACAGCTACATCGATTTTCCAACTCCAAGAAGTCTGTGGTCCAAATGTTTGTGGTGTTGGTCAGGTCTGTGTATGTCGTGATGGTGTCAGAAACTGTGTGCTCTTGGATCAATGCAATGAAGTTGCCATTGTCCAAACAATTGAGCGTTCATGGGAAGAGAATGGAGTTCCATTCACTCTTTACCGTGTTCACATTGTCAACTACTCAGCATTCACTCTCCAACAGATCGTCATTGAAACCGACTGCACTTTGAACCCACGTGATTACAACAGTGTCTGGAACATCAACTATGAACAAGGATACTTCTTCTTGCCACAATATGCTCAAGGAATCTTACCAGGTCAATCATTCACTTTCGGATACATTGACCATGGTGTTGTTGCTCCAAATCTTTTCATCAAGGCCCTCAAGTACTAAACTAGCAACCAACTGCAACTATGCTCTGATCCAAATAAACACCACAACCTATTTATTTAAATAAATTATTATTCCTTTCCTCATCATATCAAATTTAGAAGACTCTTTATTAATCAAAGTTGCATCTGCAAAGTGTAGTGAAGGAAGAGATTGTCTAAAATTCATTCGTCTTTCCTGTTGTGTGATTGTAACGTTTTTTTTTGAAGTTTTCAATTTTTTGATTTTTTTGGCATTTTGCGTGAGCTACTGCAGACCCACACTCAAGAGTTGTACATAGGTAAAAAACTCACATCCTTAAAGTCCCTTTTCCACCTCGTTTCACAGACACAATAACATGGGTATATATCTTTACTATAATTCACACCTTGAATCTATGTCCCCATCCATCTACATTGCAACTATACAACATCATAATACAGGTTACAGGTTAGATTACAGCAGAAGAGAAGAGGATAAAAGAAAGAGATAGTGATGATTGAGGATGGATAGATGGAAGATGGATGGATAAGGATGGATGGGGGAAGTGAAACAAGAAAGATGAACAGATGTTAATCAATTCTATTAATAGGTATTTCACGTGATTCATTGCACAAGCACAGAAAGACCGGTGCTGCTCGTAAGCCAAACTACAAGAAGAGAAAGTACGAGTTAGGTAGACAAGCTTCTGAAACCAAGATTGGTGACAAGCGTGTCAGACCACTCAGAGTCCGTGGAGGTCACCTCAAATTCAGAGCCTCCGTCTCGACACTGGTAACTTCGCATGGGCCTCAGAGAAGGTTACCCGTAAATGCCGTATCCTTAACGTCGTTTACAACGCCACTTCTAACGATTTGGTCCGTACCAACACTTTGGTCAAGGGATCCATCATCCAAAATCGATTGCACCCCATTCAAGCAATGGTACGAGCAACACTACGGTATGGCCCTCGGTAAGAAGAAGGCTGCCAAGAAGGATGCCGAAGAGAAGGTCGAAGTCAAGAGATCACAATCCGTCTTGAGACGTATTGCCCAACGTTTGAAGACCAGAACTTTGGAAACCGCTTTGGAAAACCAAGCCACCGACGGTAATTTCTACGCCAAGATCACCTCACGTCCAGGTCAAGTTGGAAAGTGCGATGGTACCATCCTCGAAGGAAAGGAGTTGGAGTTCTACGCCAAGAAGATCCAAAAGAAGAAGAAGTAAACAAATCTTTTTCAACTCTTCAAGAAAACCATTATTTACAATAAATGATCCCATAAAATACCCATATAAATTAAAAAACCCGCTGAACATCTAATATTTATTTATTACATCTTCATGATTATTACCAAAATAAATAAAGAGATAAACATATTCATTAAGTAACCCTTGAAATTAGATATAAAATTGTAATTTCATTTAATTAGCTACATATTATTTTTGAGATTGATTTGTGTATTAGTCCAATCAGATTTGTCAAGTTGCCAATTATTTGATGAGTTACTATAATAAAAGTTGAAACAAGAAATTGAAGAGGAAACCCCAATAATAAGTCAGGTATGCAATAAAACACCAAAGAAAAATCCAAGTGCAAATTTAACAGCAAAAAACAAAAATAAGGATCACAATTCAACTCCCAACAAAAACTTCATTTTCATAGAGACAATCTTTTATATATATATATTTTATATGTATATATAAAAGCATAAAGATAACTTTGTTCAATAAAACTAAATAAGAGTGTATGTAGTATCAAAACAACATAATTCATTTTCTACTTGTTTTTAAGTCAAACCTCTCAAAGACTTTCTTTTTTGTTTTGTTTGTTGATTGCATGCAGTCCATTGCCAGTGTTGTCTTGCAAACATCTATTCACTACTCATATACACCACCACTTACTATAGCAACAACAACAACAGGCGGACAACAACAGTTGCAAATTAACAACAATAACACCACACAGCCAAAACAAACACAGACATTAGAACATTATCAAATTTTTGTTTTTCTTTTTTCCACACGATATCACCAGGGAATGTAAGGTTAATCTGGTGAGTGCAGTATAAGTATACTTGCACCCATCCACACCTTAATCTTACTAAAACCAATACTATCAACAATAAACACACACCTAACGATAGAAATTATCACCAAATAAAGATTAAACAAATAATAAATTTAAAGTTTGCTATATTTGTTTGTTTTTGTTTTATTTGCAGTGCACTTAGTTATTAAATATTTACTAATTTACAGAATACATCGTTTGATAACAATAATATAGTATTAGTTTTGGAAATAGAATTTGGAAATAGAATAATATTAGCAAAGATAGATTATCAAATAGAAGTTAGTTTGCTAGATAGATAGATAGATATTTTAGATAGTTAGTATAGTAGTCAATCAGTTAAGTTAGTTGCTAGTTAGTTTGTTTTGGAACAATCATGGGGACGTCAACATCACCACCATCACCACCATCATAAGAGTCATGGAATGTCGAATTGCTGTATCGCTTTGAACACCATTTGCTTCTTGATTACTTTGATCGCTGGTGCTGTTATTGTTGGCGTGTTGCTGCGACCTTCGATGGAGTACATCGATGGATGGAAGCGAATCAATTGCACACTCGACTCACAGAATATTGGCAGCTGGTGCCAGACAAAGTCATGCCAACAGTCTACCAACCAAATCCAATTCCCTTCGTATTTCTATGACAATGGACACCGCTTCCCGTTCGAATACGACGCTAACGATTCACCATTTGATGACAGCGGTTCAACAGATCCAGAGCCCCCAATACTTGTCCAGACACTGCAAACACCCCATGCTACAATGGAACCATTGGATTCCACTATCAAGTGAGCAACGAAAGCTCGCTTGTCTACAATCAATCACTCTATGTTGCTGGAGAATACAAGAATGCATATACCTTTGTCTATCACTTCAATCAGACATTCCACTGCTGGGTCGACATTAGCAATAACACCAGAGTCTCTGTTCTTCCAATTCCCAAATACTCACCTGGAGGTGCAATTGCAACTGCTATTCTCTTCTCATTCTCACTGCTGTGTCTAATCCTACTATTCATCTTCATTTCCATTCGTTGCTTCTGCAGGGGCAATGAATATCAGCCAATCTATATCAATTAACACAACTTATATTTACATAATATAATATTTGTAATTCTAGCAACAGAATCAATCAATCAAACATTCAATCTCATCAACAATCGTCCAGTTCTCCTATGACTATATCATTCGATCAACCCAACAATAGTTATTTGCAAAAAACATCAATCTAGCTTATTCTTTTAATTTCAAATCGAATCTTCAAGAGTAATCCTATCATTCAATTGAATCCACAACTCCTTCATCAAACAATAGTAAACCAAAACAATCCAATCATCGATTTGGCAATAATTTCCCCTATCCATCTTTTAACATGTTACAGTAATAATAATAATAATTCATCATTAATTAATAAATGAATAACAATAGTAATAATAATATTACCAAATTCAATCTTAACTAAACCAAACTTAATCATAAGAAAGCTAAGCAACAGCACAACAATTGATAACCAACGAAAACTAAGCATGCTGAGCGATAGTGGAATGAGCAGTGAGATTGAAAGGGTTTGCCAAAAAAAGAAGGCGATCGTTAATTAGGTGATTGAGGCAACTCTCGTGGTACTTGCTGCAGTCGATGAGGGGTTTGTCAGCAGCATTTTGGTTGAAATTGTTTTTTTTAAAAAAAAATTTTTTTTTTTTTATACAAGGTGATGCGTCACCATTCAGAGATTTAAAAAGGGCTATCATATGATAAAGATTTAAATTTATTGTTTTGTGTACTATATATATATATATAATATTTTTATAACTATTATTATCATTTTATATTATCATAATAATAATAATAGTAGATGAATAAAATGTCAAAGCTACAGTTTTTTGACTATTTTATTTGCCATCATTGCATTGTCACTCTTGGCTCCAACCAGAGCCATCAGCGAAGAAGATGCCCAAAGAGAAACCATCAAGATGGACTTTGACAACTTGAAGGGTCCAAAGGTTCCACTCCAAACCGACTCCGAAGTCGTCCAAAGGTAAATATATACTCACTGATTCCTGAAATTGACAACACTGTTGAATAGATTGTAACTAATGAATTTATCTTTTAGAGAAAATGAAGCAATCAAATCAGAGGGATTCAGTGTTGCCGAACAAAAGTTTATCGAAGAGCAATCAGAGAAATTCAAGTTCCAAGCAGAGGTTAACAAGTTGAATGAACATCATTATCAATTCTTTATACTCAAAAGAAGGAGATTTTCTTGCGTGAATTGATTTCCAACGCTTCCGATGCTTTGGACAAGATTCGTTTCTTGGCTTTGACCAACCCAGCTTTGTTGGAGTGAGGGTGAGCAAGCCAACCTCGACATCAGAATCATGATTGACAAGGTCAACAAGTACATCCACATCATCGACAGAGGTGTTGGTATGA